>CAIGRO010208552.1:0-10901 GCA_903798355.1 Fraxinus baroniana
CAAATGAATTATTGATATGGATCACCGACATTTTAATATTATTATCTACTTTTTGGTATTTATATGTATTAAATTAATGTTATTTGACAGCTAGTTATTTATATTTTTGAATTGTACTACGTTAATTTGTAAAAGTTACGAATGAAATATCATTAGTTCTATTCATGTAGTGTTAATTATGGTACGGAACATAACTGAACCGAACCCGAACGGTTCCATAATTATATTTGGACTTGACGGTTCCATTTATTAAATACCCGAAAATCTTGGAAACGAACATACCAAAATCGAACCGACCCACGGCTAGCCCTAGTGTATTAGAATCATTTTTGTTATCTATGGAGTGGGTAGATCGTACGACCGTTAACAGTCTGTTTGGTTGTTAACAGCCAGCTTTTTTGACTATTAATAGCTGGTTGCCAAAGACTGTTAAAGTTGACTGTTAAGACTGGTCGACATCATTACCATAAATATACATATAGATCATTTTTTTCTTGTTTATGCTTAAAAATTATAGATCTGTTAAAAAAAAAATTCTACATGTTAATCTATGTCGAAATAAGATCTATCGATTAAAAACGTATAGTAATTTAACGAAAATGAAACGAGATTAAATATACATAAATATATTTATCGAATCGAAGTAAAAAAAATACTTTCAGCTTTTGATCAATTTCTGAGGTATTGATGTTGAAACAGATGAAAAATGAGAGAGTTTTATTTGTGGTTGATCAAACATATAAAAAATGTTAATTGTTTTGAAATTTTAAGTGGGAAGTGATTGTTTTTTACATATTACTAAAGGATAGTATTGTCTTTTAAATAAAACAATATTTTATTTTGACCCCAAAAAATGAGCTCAACAGATACATGGCAAACTCTTGCCACGTCAAGTACGAATTCGACGCGTTTCTACTGGAACGGGAACGGTAGTACAGGTGGAATGGACTCGGGAGGCACTTTTCAGCATGAGACGAAGACGTTCAGGCACCGTCGGTTTTTTGTTACAACGCCAATCGCGCTATCGACAAATGTCAAGCAGATTTCTCACAATAAATTTCTCTTTTGTAATGGAATATGTGGAATGCTAGATATGGAAATGAGGAGTTTTGTATTGGGATCTTGATGTATTTGCTATTTGTGTTTACAAAATAAGTCAAGAACAAAGTATGTAAATCTTCTTCAATCTGTGTCTTTCACGAGAATGAAGGTACTTTGAGTATTTGATTCTAAGATTACACAGATGCCCGCCCTTTTTCCGTACAAAGTGAGGTTATTTATACTACTCTGATCAACGTGGTGATCGTTGGATCAAAGCCATGTGGCAACATCTCATAGATCGAAGCCTCACATCACTGTCTCCTCTTCACAATTAATGTTTGACAAAAAGTTTGTCATTCTATTTTGTAAAGCTGACATATAGACATACTTTATTATTGACGTCGCATCAATCACTTCTAAAAGATCTTCAAATCTGTTACAATGAACAACGTCGACTTTAGCGTGAATCAAGGTCAGCTTTGGTTCAAGGATCTCTGGTGCATTGGACTTCGGACAGTTTGAAGGAACCTCTGCTCTAGGTCTAGGAGCTTCAGTACTTTTGGGTTTGATGAGCCTCTACTTCTGCATGAAAGGGCCTCGGATGAACCTCTTCTTCAGCATTAATGGACCTCGGATGAACCTATTTTCTTTAATTTCAACATCAACTCTCTCCCCTTGACCTTTCAGTTGGCTTCCTGCCCACGTGGACACATAGCTTACGTGGCTGTCCACTTGGCAATCTGAGCTTGGACCTCGGATTTGGGGGGTAACATTTTATAATTGTATTGTTTATTTAGGGATATCTTTGTCTTTTATCATTCAAAAGGTCATTGTAAAAATATGGAATTATTAAAAATTTAAAGTGAAAATTGGAGAATTTAATCAAATCAAAGTAACCACAAAAGTTATTTGAAATAGTGATAAGTCACTGATAGTCCTTGTCGGCACAATAAACACAAATCTTATATTGGAATATATTTTGGTACAAAAATCCAACAGTACTGGATTTGCTCTTCCACTAATGTCCACTGCCATTCATAATTTTTTGTCTTCTATTATTTTCAGGACTATGGTCTCATATGTACAAGTCTAAAGCATGTAGTGTCGTCCCGTGTTGGATCGATATTAACTGCTTTTGAGTTCAGTATAATATACTGTCATGGCACCAATAGTGAGGCCGGGAAAGGGTTATTACCACAAGATGTTTATACGTTTCAATATTATTGTGCAAAACATCACTACCTTCCATTGTTGACATTTTCGTCCCTAATTACACCTTTTTATTGTGAAAATCGTCATTTGGTTCATTTCCTGTTAATTGCTCCGTCAACTGAAAATACTTAGTTTTCTTTTCAAATAGGAAGTGTAAAATTCTCTTAACATAATTTTGGCCCTTTCTTCTCGGCTTAAACAGAAAATGACCAAACACGAACTTGGATAATTTTGGCCACAATAATGATGTCGTTTATTGATATTTAATTAAATAATATGAATAATGTTTTAAATATTAATTTTTTGAAAAATGTGTGATTGAAATGTAGAAAAAAAATGAGTTTATATGTAAAATATTTTATTGTGTGAATATATGATTGAAAATGAATAAGAAAATTAAAAAGTTTTGAAATAAAGAGACAAACGTGGCATAGTTGGATTAAAATACATTGGATTCTCTATTCCTAGTGAAAAAAAAAAAAAAAAATTCCGACACGTGGGATTCAGACGTGTGGGCCCTACTGACATTTGCAGGACTTCTATAATTCTTAACACAACTTTTCAGAAATTATTGACTGTTGGATTGACTGACCGTAAGAAATGAATTCTGAATATATAGCCGTTGGATTGCTCCGGGAATTGCATCGAATCACGTACACGTGTCCGTGGGTAGGCAATTACAAGAAAACTTCGCCACCGGGAAACTACAAAGTAAAGGACTGTTCCGTACCTGAAAAAGTGAATAAAAGGAGAACTCACTCACTCCCCCGCCCAACAACCGAATACAGGTGTTAAATGAATCACATCAACACGGTGTTTAATGTAGATTAAAATTAAATTTTAAGTTAATTGTTATAAAAATTTTTGAAATGTATAATTGAAAAGATGTGAAACTCATGAAAGATATGATTAATATTAATTATTTGACTTTAATTTAGATTAAAATCTAATTTTAATCCGGCCCAACAAATCCCAAATTGTTCAAATTTCAATATTCATCATCAATCCCAACTTGATCGATCATTGGTCAATTTTTTTTCGTCAAATTTGGGTTCGGCTCTTTCCCTCTGCTCATCCCTTAATTAGACTAGTTGAGCAAACAGCGTGAATGAGCAAGCTAGCTTGATTGACTTGCGAACCAACTTTTACGAGCCGACAAGTTTGAAATATTTTGCTGCTCAACTTAGCTCATGCTTGTAACTCGGTTCACTTGTGGGGCGATGTATAAAATCAGATTTTTAGTAAATTTTAATAAAAGTTAATGAAATGTGTAGTCAAAAAGTTGCGAATCCAATAAAATGTATGATTAAAATTAATTGTTAACTTTAATTTAAATTTAAATTACAATACCAGAGCTAAATATTGATCAAAATGTAAAGATTTGAACTAGATTTAGATAAAAATTAAAATTTTAATATATTTCGATTTAAGTTGGTGGAATGTGTGGTTAAAAAGTTGTAGATTTCATAACATATATTATTAAAATTTAATTGTTGATTTTGACTTAAACTTTAATTAAATTTTGAGTTAAACCAAATAAAAAAACTATTATTCAAAATTCCATTTTATCAAAATAATGACCACCAAACATGGATGAAAATCTAATTTTAATTTACACAACCACAACAATGACTAAAATTTGGTTGGGTCTTATGGGTATAGAGGGGACCTATTGCAGTAATGATACTACCATGGACACACTGCAAAGTGCATAGCCTCCAGCTAGATATTTTACAAATTTTAGCCTTTAGTTAACTCTCTTAATTTCAAAATTCTTTATTTCTCAAATTTATCTACAACCAACATTTACACAATAAGCATCCATTTGTATCTCTTTGTAACAAAATTCTTTCATTCTCGTACTTATTTTTAATCACACGTTTACATAATAAAATATTTGCACATAAATCCAAAAAAAATTCTTACTTTTAACTACACGTTCTCCATTCAAAACTTTATTTTTCAAAACATTGGCCATCAAACGGGAGCTAAAATATTTTACATATAAATTTAAAACTTTTCTCTAAATTTTAACCATGCATTCTCCCTAATTACTCTTTATAATGGCCATGAAATAGGGCTTAGGTAAAGACTTAAAGTTAAATATTAACTTTAAGCTTACATTCATAACTGCTATTAGAGTAATGCTATTTACCATCGATGGGGTTAGAGTATCATTCTAGTTGCAATTAAATGGATATTTTTACTTTGCATTTAAATGAATTTAGCATTTAATGATATTTAATTGTCACTTAGATTGATATTAAGCACTAATGATGCTAAATAGCACTTCATCTACTATTAAGTCCTTGTTTGTCATCCATTTCTCAATTTTTTTAAACTCATTTTCAATCAAACATTCATACAATGAAATATTTGCAAGTAAACACAATTTTTTCCCCTACATTTTATACATGTACATTCTTAAAAAAAATCACTATTCCAAATCTCATTGTTTCGAAAAAAAAAAGGGGAAAAAAAAAACATGAACTCCTTTTTATGTTTGTTGGGGGATTAAAATCATGTTTTTAGTACGATTTGATAGAAGTTGATCAAATGCGTGGTTGCAAAGTTGTAAATCTCACGAAATGTGTGATTAATATTAATTGTTGACTTTAATTTGAATTAATATCCATCGAACACGGATACAATATATTTCTCCCTTTATTGTTCGCAATGGCCATTTACGAAAAAAGTGAATTTTTTTTATCTCTTTTCATGGGTAATAATAGTGATTGGAGCATCTATCTTTCATTAAAACACATACGTAGGTCGTACAATTGAATTTAACGCCTAAAATAGATAGATATCGTCCGTATTGACAAAGTTCGCTATTTTTTAAAGGTTTGGGACCAAAATTTAACAACAAAATAGTTGCGTAGGTCCACTACTTTGTTCAAAGGTTAGGGGCGAATGGTTCAAATTGCTTTTTGAACTTTTATTTGAATATTTTTAGATTTAAAAAAAATTACTTTATTATTGATAGGAAATTATTTCGATAAATATATTTAACGAAAACAATTTTGAATGAATAATGATATAAACAAGTACTATTTATTTTCACTTTATATAGCTATTGTTTGGCCACATTATAATGAGATTTTGGAATTGTGATTTTTGAGAGTGTGTGGTCAAAAAATGAGGATTTTTTATTTATTTATGTGCAATATTATTTTATTAGAGAATGTATGATTGAAAAGAAAAATAGAAATGTATTAAAATTTTAATGAGGGCCAAACATGGATAATGAAAAAATTATACTTTAATTATGATTAATAGAAAAACTGATTTCAAAATTTGTAAGAAAAATATTTGTAATGAATGTTTGATGCACATTAAAATGTAAAGAATGTATTTTTTTTTTGTGATGTGATAGTAAATATGTGGTTGAAAAAAAAAAGAAGGATTTATTGATGTGATGAAAAATATTATTTTATTAAAAAATGTATAGTTGAAAATGAGTAGAAAAATGATAATAAAAATCATAATGTGGCTCAACCAGAGGCGAAAAGCTCAAATTTTTTTATCCAAATGGGAAATTATGCTTTTAGTTAAAAAAGAAAAGAAATTTTTATTTCTAAATCAAAATTTTAGGTGTTAGCCTTGTTTTACCATACCAAATTTTCAAATTATCGTTTAATGACAATTTCGATTATAACAAAAAGCTAAATGCTAAAAATTGGAATTTTACAATTATTTTTGGCTTATTAGGAGAAGAAAACAAACTTTAGGGGATATTTCTGTAATTTTTGAAAAGAAAAATGGTGCGTCTGTAATATTCTGTAATTTAAGGGGTACCTCTGAGATTTGCTCGAAATCCATATGCCAACTGACATGTGTAAATACATAAATGGCAAAGAAAAATAAAGAGAGGTGTAGTACTTGAGAAGCTCACTGCTCTCTGATTTCGATGCAACTCAGAGGTGTAGTACTGCACAAGTTTCACACATACACAGAGAAACTGTGGGGGTCGGTGTGGGATTTTCTCTCTTCTTTTTACTGCATTTGGGTCTTCTCTCAAACTCGATTTCCCTGAAGTTTCTAGTGGGAAAAACCAGGTGGGTTTTCCCAATTTCCTCTCTTTCTTCATTTATATATCTATGTTTGCTTATATATTTCTAAGATTTCATCCCTTTTATTCATTTGAATCCCATGGCTATGAACGCAATGTATTATTTTCTTGATTGTTCTTGAGACTTCAGAGGGGCAAGTTTTTTGCCGATATCCTGTTATTTATTTACTATTATCCATTTGTCATCTGGGTAATTGCTATTTGGTTATATTTATCAAATAGACTTATAATATTAAAAGGCCTTTTTTTTTTCTTTGTTTTGGGTAATCATGATCACAGCATTGTCTTGTTTGAAATCTGGGCTCTGGGTAATTTTTTTCTTTGATGTTTGAATGCTATCTTATATGGGATTGAATCTCATAATTGATTTTCTCTGACAGATTTTCTTCGATCATACCATTATAGAAATCCTGTTTTTTAATATATAATCAATTTCCTGGGCACTTAATTTTTCTTGCAGCTCATAGTATTTAACTTTCTTGCTGTCATTTTGTCCTCATTTTACCGCATGCTTATTAACATAGTAAATATAATTATTTCTGATGGACTTTTCTTTAATATTTCACTGAAATCTTGCTTTTTAATTTGTCCTCAAGGGATAACAAACTGCAATTTGATTCTTTATTTTAATGTTTACCGACATCACTTTATTTTTTTCTAAATCTGCTTAATTTAAACTTATTGTATTGAGTTTCTTGGAGTTCATGGTTTTCAACTTTCTTGCTGTCATTTGGTCCTCATTTTCTTTTATATTTTTATTGTGTAAATCTTGATTTTTAAGTTATAATAATCAAGAGAAAAGAAACTGCAATTTTTGTTTTTGTTTTTTTATCTAAATCTGCTTAATCTAGACTTAGCCTCCGTTGGAATACAAATTTATAATGATTTTTAAATTGAGTCAAAGTCATATTTCAACTACACATTCATAAGTTACTATTCCTCTTTATAAACCATTTATACATTTGCCAAACTGAGACTGCTAAGAATCTTGCTGTCTTTTTATCCTCTTATAAATTCATAAATGTTATTATTATTGACAGATATTTTTTGTTTAAATATATTAGACAGGTCTTTTGCATATTTCAGAGATTTTGAGATTTTAAGATAATGCTGAGGAAAAGAAGCAGATCAAACCAGAAGAATCAGCTGATGGATCAATTGATGTTTGATGCTGTTTCAGAGCATTATTATCACTCTGATATTTTAGGTCAGAAAACCAGAAATAATCCCTTTCTTAATGCTCCTCATCTATTTGTGGGGTTCAACCCCAAGAACTCGGAATCTGATTCAGTTAGAAGCCCTACTTCTCCTTTAGATTTTAAGTTGTTTTCGAATTTCGGCAATCCATTTAGGTCCCCAAGATTATCAAATGAGGGGCATCAGAAGAGATGGGATTGTAGTAAAGTGGGCTTAAGCATTATTGATTGTCTCGAAAGTGAAAGTAAACATTCGGAGAAGGTTCTCCGATTGTCCAACAGTAGAAATATTCTCTTTGGACCACAAATGAGGATAAAATGTCCAAATTTTCGAAGCCACAACGATTCTTTTGAGGCACCAAAATCACTGCCTACAAACGTTGCAATTTTTCCTTGTACCCAAGGTAAACCATCAAATCTTCAAAAGGGGAATTCTAATGTCCTGTTTGGAATTGGAGAAGCCCCATTTGAAGAGGAATCTGGTGGAAATCTCCGCTCTTTTTCATTAGATTCTGGAAGGTCTTTTTCACATTTAGCCAATTTTGCTATCCCTAAGCCTGACCAGCGATGTGGTGATTTCAATTCCAAGAACTCAATAAGGCCAATGACTTCACAAGCAGGAGTTCTTGGAGGAAGCTTTAAGTTAGGCAATTCATCTCAGAAAAACCTTAGTTCAATTCCAGAATCCACTGGATCCGGAACTGGTTTAATTGGAAATATCCCGCCTAGTGAGATTGAGCTTTCTGAGGACTATACGTGTGTGAGAACACATGGCCCCAACCCAAAAGTTACACATATATTTAGTGATTGTGTTTTGGAATGTCACAACAATGAAGTAACCACTTTTTTCAAGGAAAACAAAGAGGAAATTGCATTGCCGCAGGCGGCGGAACTCTCCGATTTTATTGCTTCTTATCCACCGATTGATTTCTTAAAATTTTGTTACTCTTGCAAGAAGAAATTGGACGGAGAAGATATCTACATGTATAGGTTTGCCACGAGAATCCTTTCTTCTTTTCTTTCTAGACTAGATACGTGCATTAATCTTGTGGGAAAATTGTACTCAAAATTTGCACTATGTCTCCAACAACAAAAACCGTTCAAACTTGTGTGAAACCGTCATATGGCCTTCACGTGTCTAGCTTTACTACAGGTCTATGTTTTTTTTCCAATTTGGGTCGATGCCCTGAAATTTGAAGCAAAGTGTGTTTCCATGAGGGCCACATGACAATTAAGCAGAGATTTGGATGGTTTGATTTTTCGGAGACTAATTGTGCAAGACTCTCTCTCTTTTAAACGGTTGAGGCCAACTTGCTACTCAAGCAATAAATTGGGGAGCACTGGTGCAATTTTCCCCAATCGTTTCCTGCTACATGTGCGTGAAGTACTCCTACATCGTAACGTTTTAATTTGTTCTTGGTCGTTTGATGTCTTGACAGGGGTGAGAAAGCATTTTGCAGTTGGAGTTGCCGCTCGCAGGAGATTTTGCTTGATGAGGAGATGGAGAAAACCAACAATATTCCTCCGGAAAACTCTCACAAGCTGAACAGCTTTGAAGAAAATTTTGAGACCACCTTGTTCATCGATACATAGGATGCTGTGGTTGCAGTCTCTTAGGACATATACCGATGATTAATGAAACCTCAACTTAAGTATATATCCCCGACCTTGTATCCATGAGAACTGTTTGTGCATCTTTTAGCGGCCTTTGATGATCATGGTGTGCATGTTCCATATGTTGATTGTGTTTTGTCTCATGGTTGTAGTGCTTAATGTACCCAGCATTAGCGAGTTTTGACATAAGTAATTCTAACTTCCTTGATATATCACTAGAATTTTTATGCAGTGATATATTCAGAAGGGCAGTAGCCTATATCTTCACTGGAGTTGATGTATAAGCTTTCTACTGAATTTAATGTGAAAGTTTTTAATTTACAGTACTTCTCTCTCTCTCCATTATGCCTTGATTAGAATGTGATGGTTTAAATTTTAATTTGTTAGTAAAACGCCGGTAAGTCGTGGATAAGCTTCCATTCTACAAGTGGCGGCTAAGACTCAAATTATTTTTTACATATCATGTATGAGTGCTGAGTCCATATCTTGACTACATTTTAAGCTCAGTTGATTGATGAAGCAGAAGCTCTCGAACGAGAGCTGCAACTATATCAACGCATTATTGTTTGAAGGAATATTTAGGTATTTATTATGTGAGATTTATGGATGATATTTAACAGTGAGACGTGTAAAAAATGAAAACATTTTATATACAATACTAACGTTATCACATCTTGTAAGCAAAAACAGTCTCTTCTACAACTAATTCTGAAATGCATTTTCAAAACAAGGTTAAACTTATAGCATAAAATTCCAAATGCATTTTTGATGTTTTGAGTGTTTTCAGTGAAAATTTTAAAAAAAACGCTGAAAACGTGGAAAGCAAGCTTTTTATAAAATTTTAAAACGTTTAAAATATAAAATTCAAAAATAAAATTGATAAATTCTAAAAAAAAAAAGGGTATGTTTGAGCCACATTATTTTGGAAAAATGTATTCTGGAATAGTAGATTGATGGAGAATGTGTGGTTGAAAAAGAAAGAAAAAGTTATTGATGTGATTAAACATATTATTTTATTGAAGAATGTGTGATTGAAAATGAGTAGAAAAATTAAAATTAAAATTTTAATGCGTACCAAACATAGGAAAAGTCAAAGGGTATGTCTGTGCCATATTATTTTGGAAGAATGTATTCTAGGATAGTAGATTGATAGAGAATGTGCGATTGAAAAAGAAAGAAAAGTTATTGATGTGATGGAAAATATTATTTTATTCAAGAATGTGTAGTTGAAAATGAGTAGAAGAATGAAAATGAAAATTTTAATGTGTACCAAACATGGGCTAAAATTCTAAAAAGTATAAAATAAAAATTCTGAAGAAACATAATTATATAAATTCTAAAAAAATAAAAATAGTTCAAGCTCTTAAGAATTATTTACATAAAAATTCTAAAAAAAATAAACAAATAAAAATATTCTCAGTTCACGTCATTAATTTTTTATTTTACTTTTGTAGAGAGGAAATATTGTAAAATTTATCAATTTTAAAATGTATATATATTACTTGATAATATATTAATATAAAATTGTTTTATTTTTACTGAGTAATAAAATTTCACGGAATAAAATGGCATAAAATAATTTTTCGAAATTTTTAAACCTAATGTGTTTTCTACTTTTCCGTTTTGATTAATAATTTTTTTAAAATGACAAACAAACGTATTTTTGTTATAAAAAACAGAAAAGAGGAGAGAGAAATAAAAGTTAATAAACTTCTGTACATTATAATGAGAATCAAAGCCATATATTTATAGGACAGCAATATGGA
>CAIGRO010208554.1:6005-25543 GCA_903798355.1 Fraxinus baroniana
GGGGGGGGGGGGGGGGGGGGTGGGTGGGGGGGCGGGGGGGGGGGGGGGGGGGGGGGGGGGGGGGGGGGGGGGGGGGGGGGTGTGGGGGGGGGGGGGGTGTGAGTGTGCATGTTTATTTGGGAATACAAGTTACAATTTGTCAGTTGAGTGATTATTTGAGATTAGAAATCACTCTGAAAGGCAGCCCTTCCTTTGGACTAGGCTTGAGGTTGGGTCCTTAATCACATTACTGGGTTATCAAAATGCTGAATATTTCAATTATCTCTTCTATGTAATGGCGGAGCTGTAGCACATGTATCTGTGATCTTATGCTAAATGTCAGCCTTCTCCTATGGAAGCGTGAGGTTAGATCTGCTCACTTTTATTCGCTTGAAAGTGCAAAGAATTCTTTGGATGATATTCTGTTTTCTTGAGTTATGCATCCTATTGTTCTCTTCTTGGTGTTTTATGTTACGGAATTTAATCAGCCCCTTAAGGAATGTTATTTATTTTTTCTTGTCAGGAAACTGGAACAATCTATACTCATCATCAGAAAAGTGTCATAGTAGATGCTGATGCAGGTAACTTCAGGAGAAAGATCATTGCATTTGTTGGAGGCCTTGACTTGTGCAAGGGGCGCTATGATACTCCCCAGCACCCAATTTTCTGTACGCTAGAAACTGTTCACAAAGAGGATTATCATAATCCCAATTTTACGGTATTTTTTCCTATTACATCTTTATATTTTTCTGCATTTCCCTTCTAGTTATAATTTTTCCAAACGTGTACACCAGTTGTGGTTAATGGAGCTAGCCTAATGAGTTAATACATAAAAGTAAGCTAATATTTTCATCATTTTACTTTTCACTGTCTTTCCTCTTATGCCTATCACGTTTTAAGTAAACAGGGTCCTGCAGTTGGTTGTCCAAGAGAACCATGGCATGATTTACACTGTAATATCGATGGTCCAGCTGCATATGACGTCCTAACAAATTTTGAGGAGCGTTGGTTGAAGGCCTCAAAACGCCACAGGATTCAGAAGATGAAAGCTTCCCATGATGATGCTTTGCTTAAGCTTGAAAGGATTCCCGACATATTAGGAATAGAGGAGACTGCCTGCCTACAAGAAGATGATCAAGAAGTCTGGCATGTCCAGGTATGTTCAATTGTACTTTCATTTTCTTTTCAGTCCAATTTTTTGAACTAATTTTGTTAAATTTGATAGGTTTTTCGCTCAATAGACTCGAACTCTGTTAAAGGTTTCCCCAAAGATCCAAAAGAAGCTACAAACAGGGTGAAATAACGTTTGACTGTAACCTTTTATTATCTCTCAGAATAGAGCATGTTTGGTTGAGCTTAAAACAAACTAAAGTTACTTTTGTTTCTATGCAAGTTTGGATTAAGTTACCATTTCTTAATTTTAAGAGCAACAAGTTATTCTGTCAGTAACTCACTTTCATACAAGTAATCTATTTCCAGTTTTGATCATTATTTTTTATTTTGAACTTAGTTAAAATTTTAAGCGTAGCCAAACATGCTATAGTCTCGATTATCTGAGCTAATATCTCATCTACATTTCAATAGAACCTGGTATGTGGGAAGAATGTACTAATAGACATGAGCATACATTCAGCATATGTGAAGGCAATTCGTGCAGCCCAGCATTTCATTTACATCGAAAACCAGTACTTCCTTGGGTCATCATACAATTGGAATAATTACAAAGACTTGGGTGAGGAACTCAAATCTTTTATAATAAATTGGAAAGGATTGAATATAATTATTTCCTTAGCAAAATATGTATATTTATCAACTTAGAACCAACGAATCACTAAATAGCTGTTGCAAAGGTTGGGATTCCTTTTCTCTTGTTTACTCATAGATCAAGAACACAAGACGAAGGTTACATGAACTTCTTATTAATTGCAGGTGCAAACAATTTAATACCAATGGAAATTGCTCTAAAAATTGTGAATAAAATTAGAGCAAAGGAGAGGTTTTCAGTATACATTGTTGTCCCAATGTGGCCAGAGGGTGTTCCTACCAGTACTCCCACTCAAAGGATTCTCTTTTGGCAGGTAGATTCTAACTACCACTGAAAGTAATAGAATTTGCTAACCTATTCTTTTTCATGAAATGATAACCATTTATATTAGCCTCTTACGGAGGTTCAGTTTAAGTTCAGCTGAAGAATTTTTTATTTTGTTTTATATTTTTTGATAAGTCGTTTGTTGAACTAAATTGTCATATCATGGAATGAGGATCTGATTCAAACTTTTGTATGACACTCCTACTTTGACATCAAGATCACAAGTGTGTGTGGAAATACAGTTACAAACTTGTGCATAAATCTGCCTTTTGAATTTTATTTCAATGAACCTACAGTTACGTTTTTGCTAATCTTGGAAATGGTTAGAAATTCATTTTTGTTATCAGCTGACAAGAAGAGAGCAAAAACTAATTTGTTTGACTTAATAGAACATGTTGAACAATTTTTTGTATTAACGTCTGTGGAAAATTTCCTAAAATTTGATTTTCAAAGTTTACCCTTGTCAAACTGAAGTGCCTTTTCATGTATCCATCCGTTTCCAGGATGTCCATTACAGAAATCTGCTATTTTATCGCTCATATGCCAAGTATTTATATGTCATGCTACAATATGAAATTCTTTGGAATAAAGAACAATTTTGCTCTACTTTTGTTGTCGTTTCTTCTTTTTCTTTTCTTTTTAATTTTGAGGAACATGCTTCTCAAATGGCTTTTTCTTATCGTGGAACTAAAACGATCAAATTCCTGTCTTCATTTTCCTTGGTATTTTTAACTGATTGGTAGTTTTTCTTTTATGTATTTCTGTTGGCGTTAACTTAAGTGAGATATTTTCATCTCCACAGCATAATACAATGCAAATGATGTATGAAACCATATACAAGGCTTTAGTAGACGTAGGGCTTGAGAACGAGTATGAACCTCAAGATTATTTGAATTTCTTTTGCCTTGGGAATCGTGAGGCTCAAGACATTGGAAGCTCAAATGTTAAAAGTTCTGGTGGAAACGCACCACAAGTACAACTCTCTCGACTACTTCTGAAGTTTCATTTTATATGTCTCATAAAAAAACCTTATGTTAACATGTTTCATTGCATAGGCACTAACTCGAAAAAACCAACGATTCATGATTTATGTCCATTCGAAAGGAATGATAGTGGATGATGAGTACATCCTAATGGGATCGGCAAACATCAATCAACGTTCGCTGGAAGGAACAAGAGACACTGAAATTGCAATGGGTGCATATCAGCCTCACTATTCATGGATGAGTAAGCATATGAATCCACACGGTCAGGTATGTTTGATCGTATCAGCTATGGCATTTTGCATTGCTTTGTGACTAGGTCATAAATTTTATTGAGCGGGTTTCAAATTTGAATAAAGAGAAGTAGACTGATCTTTGTCCATGAATCACAATAAAAAATGCATGTCAAATTGATCTACAAATAGAGGGGAAAGATAATTAAATTGCATATAATTTTCTCTCTTGAAATGCAATGAAGAAAACAAAAGATCAAAAATCCTAGGATCATGGTCACATCTATCCGTATTTTTTGGTACCGATATGGCTTCCTTCATTCGAAGTAAGGTCACTTTAATGTTCTCAAGGTGATATTATTGGAATTCCCCAATTGAAGGGGTTATGGCATAATTTTTAAGCGCCTCTTTAAATGTTTCTAAATAAAAAAGTATGATAGGTAAGTTGCTGAATACATAATTTAAGTAAATAAGCTTGTCTTCTTCTCTAATAAATTAGTTTTTAGATAGGGTAGTTCAACATGAAATAAGAACAGGCACGGTCTTCAATTCAAGCATCACCACCCCCCATGTACAAAAAGTTGTGCACACATTATGCCTTTAATGAAAACATAAATCCGATTTATTCATGATGGAATGATAGAGTGTGTTGAAGACAAAATTTTAATAAATAAATTGTCTCCTCTCTAACAATTTAAACTTTTAAATGAGGTTGTTCAACTTTTAGTTGATGTAAAAATTAAAATCTCTCTCGTGAGTTTGTTTATACATTATCACTCTTGTATTACTCGATTAGTTTTAGACGTCTTATATTCGGTTGTTTCAGTTCATTTTTGTCGAATTTATCTTAATGATTGGATATATGACATAATTCCAACACGCAGATCTATGGATATCGGATGTCGCTCTGGGCAGAGCACACGGGAACTCTCAATATGTGTTTCGAGCAACCAGAGAGTCTCGAATGCGTGAGACGTATAAGATCAATGGGAGAGCAGAACTGGAAACAATTTGCAGCTGATGAAATAAGTGAAATGAAAGGTCACCTACTCAAATATCCAGTTGAAGTTGATCGTATGGGTAAAGTGAAGCCTCTTCCTGGATGTGAAACCTTTCCAGACATGGGTGGAAAAATAGTTGGAACTTTTACTGTCATTCAAGAAAATCTTACAATTTGAGATCATCGTCGGCCGATGAGTGTGACATGATGTGAAAGGATGGATTCTCACTCTTGATGGTGTGGCATTGCTCTTCCCTCTCTAAGGAAGACCCCTACAAGTGAAGAGTAGCTTTACTATCTCCTCTGACACAGATATAGCGATGGATGTGCACCATTAATTTTTCACTGTAATTTCATGAAGTTTTGAAGGAACCATATTTTGTAGTTTTGATGATATAACCGATGTGTTAAACACTGCAATTAAATATTTTTATCACGTTTCAATGAGAAACTATGCAACCATTTTCATGCATCATTATCTCGTGAAACAAATTAAATTACTTTTAAGAAACATTTTAACGGTAATTGATTTTGTTTAGTTTTAAGTACCTAACAGCAAGGATGACGAAGGGCCAGTTGATGTGGTAAGCTAGAGCTACGCAACCGTCCCTTTCTCATTTAACTCGTTGGACTATGAATAAGATATTTGAACGTCAGCTTGAAGGCTACAATTCCCTTCTTCTGTTTAGGTTCCCTGTTGCAAAGCCAGATTTAAGCTTTTTAGGGCTTTTGAAAGGGACCAAAGAGACATTGATCATGAGACTGCCTGTTGAATGTCTGATGGCACCTTGCTTTGACCCGAGCTATGCAACAATGAGATCCCTCTAGATCCTTGACGGATGTTATTGACAGTCTTCCATAATAGGTTGAAACTTGGTGTACATGTAGGGATTCATAGAACCCCTACCGAACACACACAAACATGGGAGGGTGGGGTATTTTTGGGGGGTTATTTTAATGAGGCGGGTCCCATGCGGGACCCGCCTCTTGTGAGAGGCTCGGCTCTGCCAAGCCTTTTACAGGCCTGGCAGAGGAGCCTTATTCTCCATAATATGCTCACTTGAAGACTTCTTAATCCAGTTATTCCAAGAGTATTCGCAAGTTTAACGACATCCAGTAGACTCCCTGTTCTACTCATCACCATCATCAATTGTTTGATCAGGAAAAGTTTCCATGCAATTGAAAAATTGATCGAGCTCGATCTGACATAAAAAAAAAAGCCTACACACGCTAATTGAACACTACAATTAGTAGTTCTCACTCTATTAACGTCACTATAGTAACTACATACTTGCTATATCGGACTAATAGCAAACTTGTTCTATTCAAAGAAACCAACGAAAAGGAAATTGATCGTCTTAGCAACTGGAACTATTATTTTTGACAACCATTTTTCTTTTTTTTTTTGGGAGAAAATAAAGTTTTAAATAGTGATTTTTAAGAGAATGTGTGGTTAAAATGTAGAAAAAAAATTGAATTTACGTATAGAATATTCTATTTGTGAATATGTGGTTGAAAATGAATACGTAGAAAAAAGCGTTCGAAAATAATGATTTGTCAAATAAGGGCTTAAGGTACTTAGAATAGATCCAATGGAGACCGGATGGCACATAACTAGAGTACCCCTCAGTCACTACGGATGCCCCTGTGATGCGTCTATTTATCCAGCACTTCGCTTAAATGGAATCGAGTACGAATTGCTGAAGAAGTTTTGATAGCTATGTGATGACAGGAAATGCATGACAACTTCCAAGGTTCCTCAAATCAATTTCATTTAGGATAATGGAATACAACCATAATGTCTCAAATTCTCATTTTTAAGAGAGTAAAATAAAATAACTTTTATTTAAATTACAGTAAAATTATCTGCCAAAGAAACTAGATATAAATATTTAACAAATATCGAAACATTGTTATTCTTGTATGCGCTAACAGCAGCTAAGCTCAAGCCGATTTCTTGGCATCCCATTATAATCAGACTATATTTAGTGAGAGTTGGCTATTGTGCCATTCTCATAACCTTTCTTGGCATAGAATCTTCGATACATTGAGTCGACTTCTGTCAGATAGTACGTGCCGGGAGCTAGAAGGCTACAGTCCTTGCTCGTGACAAAGTCCTTTGCCCCGTACCTATGCTCCATCAACTTCATTGTTTCGACAAATTTTTCTGGAGGGAACTGCAGAAAAGATCATTTACCATGAGTCTGTCTACCACGAATAGAAAGAATGAGCATGTTTGGACAACTTTTTTCTTACTTGAGTAAAAAAAGTTACTTTTTAGAAAAAGTAACTCTTACCCATTGGCAAAATGAGTTTTATATTTCCAACTTTGACCAATAAAAAATTACTTGTTTTAGAACTTAATGTAGCTTTTTAAGCTGACCCTAACATGCTCCTCAAATCCAGTCACAAGTAATTTAATTCACAGTTTTGTGACAGCAGAATCCAACTATCAGGTGAAGTTAATTGAACAAACAATGGAATACCTCATTCCTCGACTTCAACTTCTCTGAAACATTCATAACGGTTTTAATGTTTGACAAGCTGAAAGGATGTTGACCCTCGTTAAGATGAAGGGAAAATATTGTTGCAGACAAACCACTGCCATAGGAGAATAATATCACCCTCTGTCCAGCCTGAATAAAGAAATTATATTAAAAAATTAGCAACATTTATGTTGACCAAGCTGAACATTCAAAAAAGAAAAAGTTGTGAGCTTTACCAGTGTGCTATTTTTATTGTGGAGGAGGGATGCAAATGCAGCATACATTGATGCTGTGTACATGTTCCCAACTTGTTTTGGAATTAGAGTTGATGGCTGCACCTTTGTATCATAAAATGCCTTCGCGACTTGCTGGGATGCCTGTAGATCCATTAAAATCAGCTCAAAGGTGTCCGTACTGTGGCATAAATAATTCTCAAAAACAAGTGTCTAACTTTAGTTACTGACTGAGTGAATATCAAAAATAGGATGATAATGCAAGAAAAGCTCATTTTAAGGGATTATTACCTTCTCAAGATCACGACTTTGGTAGCTTTCATTGATACTTAAAGATGAGAATGGGGCCAACTTTTCTTTAGCAGCCTCATCAATGGAGCTACAAAAATATAAAAGAAGAAACGATTACTCACGGAAGCCTATTAGGTGTGTGTTTGGTATGCAAGGACATGACTGGACAATATAAAAAACAGGATTTTGAGCTTGTTTTACTCCAATGCTTGTTTGGAAACAGTTGAAGTTGCAGAAATTACAATGTGATAAAAATGAGTGGTGGATAAGTGGGTAGTAGTTTCTTGTTGGTCCCATGTTAACATTAACATTTAACTTTGACAATTAAATTATAAGGACATTATAATGTTTCCCAACCATGCACTTAATATTGTCGAGTGCTATCCAATCCTTTATGTCAAAACATACCATAAAAATGTACTAGTGCTTCTCTAAGATAAAGTGAATATCTACCTGGCGTTTCTCAAAAAATCATTGAACAACAGACGGGCAAAGCTCTTTTGTACAAGCTGCATTCGAAGTAAGATGTTAGCATAAATTAATTTCAATCAATCAATTATTTTAAGTAGAGAAACAACTATGAAATGACTTCATCTGACATCATAATGTGCCCCACTAATTACCTTGTTATAAGGAGAATGAAATACAAAGTAGTCAGCATCAGCTACTGAAAACTGCTTGCCCTCCAATTTTTCATACCTATTACATACAAAATGTTTAGAAACCTGGAAACAGCAACGACCTGAGGGATTAAATATAGAGAGACAAAACAGTGTTTCAGCAGGAGTTTACTTGGTACAGAAGTTTTTGTAACAAGAATCTAGAGCCATGAGATAACAAGTCTGAGAAAGCTTGCCATCAACAACCTACAAAAACAGTTCCGATTGTATGTGACCAAAAAGAATTGGAATACAACGAAGAAAATTCACAGTAGCATAAAACATCCAAAAGACCAATCACAAGTTATTCACGTGTGAAGCATGATAATAGATGAAAGTAGAAGGGGTTAAACGGAGTATTACTGGATATTCACTGGCAAGATTCGGCTTGTAGAAATCGTAAACATGAGCCATATGACTTGCTCTGAGCTTGCTTTCAAATACAATAGGAGCATTAGGCCCTATTAGCATGGCAATAGCAGCAGCTCCTCCAGTAGGCCTAGCAGGTCCTTCTGCGTAGACCTGTTAAAAGAATCTTGCCAGTGAGGGAATCAAACATAAACACAATTGACACATAGGCCATATTTGCTATGCAACACTAGACACGATAATGCAGTATAATGAAAAATATTTTAGCTTCATTTTTTTGTTAATATTGTCTAGTATTGTCCAGTTCACCGTTGCAAACATGAAAATAGTTGATCTAAATTTACTAGTACATTCTACAAGGCAAAAAAATAAAAATAAAAATAATCCACCCAGCAGAGAAGAAGTGGACTACAAAAGGAACCTCAATCAATAAAACAATAAATTTCAGCATGGGCTACGTAAAACACAATTCAAGCTTTTCCAAAGAGAGAAAATATTGTTTGCCTCTAGTGTGCCAAGTAATTGATTATGATGATGATGATGATGATGATGGTCATACCGCACTATCTGTGCAGACAACCAGTCCATAGCGTCCATCCCACGAATTACTTTCTACCCAGTTGACACAGTTGAATAATGCTGCAGTTCCCCCGTAGCATGCGTTTGTTGAGTCAACACCTTCTATGTCAGTATTTCCATGTTTCTGGTCGTTAACATAGAGAAAGAACAGGATAAATGTTTATGACAAATCAAATATGAAAAATCAGCCAAGAAAGATGGTGACGTCACAAAAATGCTGTAGATATCTGTGTTCACACATATATGCCTCACCATAAATGTTTGTGTAAGCTTAAATTATATTTATATAAGTAAATAAGTGAGTTCTAAAATAAATAAATTTTATTGATCAAAATTAGAAAAAAGTTAAGCTAAGAGTTACGTTTAAAATAAGTAACTTATTCTGACTTATATTTTAAACATGTTTGGAAACTATAATAGACCTAATTTTGACTATCCTAATAATAGCTAATTGAATATAATGAATCTAATAAAGCCTAACTAAATATAAGCCACCTAACCATAACCGTCATAAAGATTTCCCAAACTCGATTTCTTTCACAATATATTTTAATATGATTCCAGTCATTACATTCGATCCCCCTTTAAAAAATTCTTGTCATCGAGGCTCAAAATCTGAAAATGTAAACTATAATTATTAATTATCGGACAATCTCCTTAAGAAGAAACTTTTACCATGTTTAAAGCTAAGTCAAACATGCTGAGTTGCTATTCAAGAACCTCTTTTGTCATTGTGACTGAAACAAAGCACACAATGAATTGTTTTATAATTGAACCCAGAAACCGAAGTGATGTATACACACTCTGCTTAAGTTAGCTTTATCAAATTTCCCATAAATTAAGCCTTTGCTAAAACATGATTGGTATGATTGTGCTTCTAAAATCAATTCCTAGATTAAAACAGTCCGTGAGACTCATAATTTCGAACATCCATACTCCAAAGAACATGTTCCCATGATTCGTGGTTGACCACAAAACAGCGGACAACAGAAACCATGCACCTGTTTCGAAAAAGCCAGATCAAATACCTCAAAGATTGGCATCAAGAATGTCTTGATGGATTTGCTCTTGTCTAGCACAGTCTCACTTCCAACTTCCAGACGACCAATCTGTTTTGGGTCAACCCCGTACTTCTCAAGAAGTGAAGTGACAGCTGTCATACTGAACAAATAGTTAACCAATGCTAGGATACATATTAAAAAAACATTGGTCTAAGGATCAAAATAGTACATTAATCAAAACTTTTCATTGGAGTTTCTTTTAAAGAGGTGTCTAGGACTGCAACAAAATTTTAAAATGGCAGAATATCGCCTTCAAGGAGCTCATGAAACATGCCAGTCTGTATCTTTATGCTGCTCCTTTTCAAAATCTTGGTTTGAAAGGACATTTCATAAAATAGAAAACTAGTTGCAAAAACTGAAAAGCAGCCCATATTCATGCAGTGGTATGCAAAATGAAGGTATGTATACGGAGCATGTATACTTGTATAACAGATCATCATTCCGATATAAGATTGGTAGAATATTCAAGAAACGAACAAAATTCTGAAAATGATTCTTATTTTTCGGAACTGTGAAAAGGTTTTCCCTCATTTTCAATGGGGTGCTTTTAGGAGAAGAAGAATTTATGTTGTTTTTAACAGTCAACTTACACAGTAAATTTCAGTCAGTAAACTCAAAATTTAACAGTTTTGTGATTTAAGTGGTTAAATTCAGATTGTGATAAAGCCAATAGACTCCTAAAATCACTTCAGGTACTGCAAACATGATCAGACTTCACCCCAAAGAACGGGAGATTTTGTAACATTTCAAATTTCCTGTACTTCTAATAAGTTGTTTAATAGTTGGACATTGTATCATTCGAGCAGAGTAAAAATTATCAAACACAATAAATGATAGTCTACCATTACAACTAGATGCAAAATTTTGATAAAAAGTTATAATCATCTCATTTCAACTGAGTACCTCATTGAAATGACATCTTCAACTTCATCGCAAAATGCCATGCAATCTTGTCCAAGCCCAATGGTGTATTTCCCTTTGCTTGCTCCATCATGAGCCTCCAACACTTCCTGTAGAACATATGGATTTTTAATTTAAAAAATGAAATACTTAATAACTTATACATATTTAAAGTACAAATGCAACAGTAATAACTGTAACATATAAAAAACACGTCTTCAAATAAAACAGTTACTTATATTACCAATAAATAATTAAAGGGCACCAACCCCCTCTCAAAAATAGTCAAAAATTGAAAAAAGATAAAGAAAATCTATTAAATGAAGCTGAAAAATGAAATCTTTAAATTAAAAATGCACAAGATCTTGAAAATTATGTACACAGGTTGATCAAATTTTCATAAATCAAAATATTAAATCCAAAATTTGCCCAAGACAGGAAAAAAAAAAATCAAGAAGAGAAACTATACCAGGGTTGTTCATTCAAACATTTATATCAGTGTTTTCGATGTGTAAAACAAGATTTTACCTGCTGGATGCAAGTGGGAGGGAAGTAAATTTCCATGGCGAGAATTCCAACATTTTTTGGCTGTGAACCCATTTCTCCTTACTTAACCTCGGCAAAAAAAAAAAAAGGGATTCCTAGGAACAAAAACAAAGGAGCAGGTCGAAAATAAAAAGTTGCAAAAGGAAATGATAATAGTTTTTTTTTTTTTTTTGGGTTTGTGTGATTAAAACTAGTTAATAAAGCTAGAGCGAGAAAGATGGGAATGGAATGCAGGAAATTCGCAGAGAGGGAGAAATAGCATGCCAAAGAAATATGCTGGTGTTGGTGAAGGGATGTCACATGTTATTTATAGGAAGCAATGCAAGATTTAGATTCCATTTCATTTCAGCCTCCTTAGGAGATGGTCAAGAAATTCAACCCCAAACCCCACCAAAAAAGATCCATTTACTTTCCAACAAGAATATTAATTTTAGTAGACTGTTGATTAAATACATTTCTTAATCAACAAATCACTTACTGGGTTGGTGCTACATGAAAACGATTAATGAATAACTGACTTATGAAAAATAATGAAAATGATTTATTCTATAAAAAAAGGTGTTACTTTAATTTTACAAGCCATTTTCCTATATTATCATCTATCCAGTTCATTTCATCAATTATTATCTATCAAGTCGTCTGCAATTCTTCAGCTAAACATATTTCGTGAATATTTTAAGATATTTATCTTTATATATGAAGAACTTAAAGGAAATATACCCATTGATGTTCTTTTTTTAGTAAAATTATTGAGTCTTTTTATATTTTGCATTTAGAATTGTGGAGATGAATAAAATTTATTTTAAATTACCCTTATTTTGTCTACCTAGTTTGTTAGGAACTTTAGGATTGGTGTGGGGCCCTTAATAGTATAGTTTTAAAAAGTCAAGTTAGGAGGAGAGTATAAAATTGACCTCCAATTTTGATTTCAAAACTTTCAACAATTTCAACCCATCCTAATTTAAACACTATGTAGTTAAAAATTGAATTTTTAGTCATTTTTGCTAGAGTTGATTGGCCTCCACTTTTACGAAAAATCATTTTTTTTCAAAACTCATTATGAACCACACATTCTCTCATAAAATAATTTTATACGTAAATCGAAAATTTTTCCATTTTTTTAAACTACGCAATCTTTAAAGAAAAATTATTCCAAAATACATTTTCTTAGCAAAATGGAGCTCAACAAGGACAAAATATGTGTTTAAAAAGGGTAAAAAGTGAAGTGTCTAATAAAATATTTGATTAAAATTGATTGTTCAATTTGACCTGAATTTTTATCATTTTTTTAAACTAAGCCAAGAAGAGCTTACCTAAAGCAACACAATAGGCAAAATATATTTTTAGTTCAATATTTCATAATATTTCAAATTTATCGTTATTTTCAAAGTGATCGGTCATCAAGAATCACAATCCTTAAGAAGAATTGTTAAAATAATCAGCTATTGTTATATTTTTTTAAGAAATAATTTTTGATCGAGATTTTTACCGTTTATGTTGTGTTTAATAGTTTATTATTTTTTCGCATTTAAAATTTGATCTTGAGTTTTAGACTCGATTTTTGTTTGTTGCATTGTTAAATAGATTTTTTGTATTATTAGATTACAAGAATGATAAGTTGCTTCATATACTATATTTTGTCATTAACAATAGTTTAGATTTTGTATTATCCCAACAAATAATTATTAACCCTATTTAATTCGATATTTATTTGAGAATTTATGGTGCTTGACTGACTGTGGGAAAGATGGTAGGTATAACTTATGACTTTTATTGCTGGTTGTTAAATCGGTTATTGTTTCTCATTGTTTCTTTTTTATGTACTCATTTTAACAATATATTTACATAATAAAATATTTCACACTTAAATTTAAAAAATTTCCTATTTTTTACTTACACGTTTTCTGAATATTCACTATTCAAAAAAATATTTTTTAAAAAATAGTCACCAAAAAAGGGCTAAAATTTGAGATTACATTCTTATTTTTGTCATTTTCCCTTTTTTTTTAGAACTTCATTCATGTAATATTTGACCATAAAAAAGTGAGTTTTTTTTAGTCAAACTCAATTTAAATATATTATTATCTGTTTATTAATGCTTCCTATTGAAAAATTTTGAGGGAGTGTTTGGTGGGGATTAAAATTATATTTTTAGTAGATTGTGATAGAACTTTTTGAAATGTGTGGTTGAAAAGCAGTGGGACCCATGAAAGATGTGATTAATATTGATTGTTTAGCTTTGATTTAAATTAAAATTTGATTTTAATTTATACCAAACAAGTCCTGAATATGTGTTTACTTCTAGCTCCTCTAAATATTTAGTCGATTAGTATATCATTTTCATTTCTGAATACTTGAAGATTTGTGATGAGCCATCCAAACCTCTTTCATATTTGGTACTTCATTCTTATTTTTGTATTTTTCCCCTTTTTGTGAACTTTATTTAGTTGACGTTTTAACATAAAAAGTGACAAGTTTTTAGTCAAACTCAATTTAAATATGTTACTATCTGTTCATTGAGGTTTCTCTTTAGATTTATGTTCACTTTTGGCTCGCTGAAATAATGAATTATCGCTCGTTAAAACCTCTTTCTACTCAAGACTACATTCTTATATTTGTCATTTCCCACTTTTTTGAATTTCAATAATGTAATATCCTACCTTAAGAAGTGAAAAGTAGAACACAATTTAAGTACGCTATTCTCTTTTTATGACGATATTTATTTTGTCGTCTTTCATTTCTAAATAATTGATGATTTGTAACGACGTTAAAATCTATTCCATAGTCCATACAATGCTATGCTTTTCCAAATAATCTACTAAATGGATATCAATAAAACTTATAATTATATTCACAATTTGGAGTGGGACTCTACCAAACCCTTGTTTCCATTGTTGAGAAGTTGAAAGAGATTTTCATATATGTACCTGTCGATGGTGACAATTTTCATATAGTTATTATTTATTTTTTATGTGCGTATCAGATTTATTTATTTTAATCATACGGTTAAGTTGTGCACAATATGCCTATGTCACTCGTGGAAACATTTTTTTAGCCATTTTTTCTTTTAATTTTCCTAGTAAAAATGATTATAAAGATACCCAATAAGCATAATTGAGCAAGCCAAGGACCCCTCTTCTTTTTTCTTTTCTTTTTTTTTTCCTTAATTTAAAAAGTTTGTGTTGACTTTGTGTGCAAGTTGTTTAGGTTTGACAGCATTGCAATTTCCACTTATGTTCATCAGACGGCAAAAATTGACCTCCTTACGATTTCGCCATAATTGGTCAATGAACAAATTTTTTGTCAAGTAAAATATTAGATATTTTGTCACTTTTTAGTGGTATATTTTAGTCGAGACATTATTATACCGAATTATTCAACATAACTTTTCACATGTTTGACACGATAAATTGAATAAGATTAGATATGACAATTGACAAAGTGTATCTCACGTATTTCTTCCTTATTCTTAATTTTATAGCCTATTAAATCTACCAAACATTTATTTAGTAACTAAGCTTTTTATCCAATGTGCATAGTGAGAGCGACAAATTTCTTGCTTGCAAGGAATCGGTGATATATAGATGTTTTGAGAAATCAATACACTCATGACGTGACGAGTAGTTTATCATACAATTTATGGACTCTAATGTGCTTATGTTTAACATGAAATAGATTAGTAGGGTTTTTACGCATGCTAGAGAAATCGAGTCTTTTAAAATGAAAAGTAAGTTGTCACATCTTTAGAAATGAAGTCTGATTTAGTAATTTACTACTACTCGACAATAAATTAGAATTTAATATTGCAAATTTTTCTATATTTAAAATACGCTCTCGAGAGCACATTTGACTTCTTTTTCAACCACATATTCTCCATCAATCTACTATTCCAGAATACATTCTT
Organism: Fraxinus baroniana; assembly: GCA_903798355.1. Taxonomy (NCBI): domain Eukaryota; kingdom Viridiplantae; phylum Streptophyta; class Magnoliopsida; order Lamiales; family Oleaceae; genus Fraxinus; species Fraxinus baroniana. The sequence goes on from CAIGRO010208554.1 coordinate 21,318, forward strand.
CCAAAATAATGTAGCTCAAACACACTATTAGTTATGTCCCAATTAACTAATGGACGATACTCTGTGCTTAGCCATGGGGCATTGGCGTTAACAGTGATGCTAGGGGTACAAATGCCTCACTATAGGGAGGTGGGTGAGATTTTTTGGCAATTTTTTATTATCAGGGGTCCCATGCCCTTGTGAAGTTAGGTAAAACCTCTGTGAAGAAAATATCTGTACATGTATCTTAATTTTGGCACTAGTTAGTTGCCTTAATCAATTAGTCTTGTTGTACAAAATAGGTTGACAAAAAATTTGACAAAATGCCACACCAAGCTTAACTCTGCCTTAATTGTACAAGTACCACGACGTGTTGGTATGAGCCTCAGCATCAATCCCCAACTAATCAATAGCTGTTTATTTTGGTGGTATTAAAAAAATTTACAGCCTCGGTCCTTTTTCTTCATGAAATATAGAACTTAGATCCCTAATTAATTTTTGAGGCACGGATTTCCTTGACATATAATAAAAAGGCACATAGGTTCCTATTTGGGGGCATTTTGGAAGGCTAGTTTGGTCTCTACCTCTCATATCTCTGGAAATTGTAAAACGTAAAAGGATAGTTATAATTTATACATGACATCACAATTTGTTTTTGTTGCACCCTATTTTACTTGCACTTAACGTTTTCAATCTTTACTCATTATATCACTCGTCCATTTCTAACCTTCTTTTCGTCGAATCTTGTTCTTAACGATGGTTTTTTCAAATATTTCTATTTTCGTGCTTTGAAACGAGAAAAAAAAAATTTGTCGCACTTTTGCACTTATTGCATTTCTAAAAATATAATGAATAAATAAGTCATTTTACGCTATCTTAACTGACTACTTATATAGAAACCATAAATAGTTCAACGACGGTTGTATAGTCATTGAGATTTTCAACCCCCAAACAGCATATATGGAAAAAGGAAAAATAAAAAAATAAAAAATGGTCCCATTGATATGAATTGCCGAAAATATTTAATGGTTCCCTACCAGAATTGAACTAAAAATTCAGCTAAATAGACTGCATGACATGAATGTGATCAAAAGTTCAAGTCATCGACTTTTCAGTTCACATTTATTAATGTGTACTAAATTAGATAACTATTAAATGTGAAATAACTGCTTAGATCTTTTATAGCGAGTAATGCTACACGAACAAACATAGGGGATGATCGAACGCACACAACTCGAAAGTCGGACATTATTTTATTCGCAAGGGATCCATGCTCAATGTGAGGGTCAGTCACCCGAGGTGTCAACATTTTCGAGTAAAGTGGCTTTACTCTTTTTATAGCACAGATGCAATCGAACAATCTTTTAAGCTTTTGATTATTTTTCAATAAAAAGGAAAAATAATTGACAGGAGGCTCTCGGCCTCAGTGTGCTCGACACTGTCCAACCTAGGTGAAAACGTGTTTTATTTTTCAATAACATCCAAATCTAGTATCACTAAAAGATGAGTTCTAGAGCTACTTGTAGTAATTTTTTATAGAGTTTTAGTTTCAATAAGAAAATAGTCTTATAGCGATCGACTAGTTGATTACATATTATATAACCTCGCTACTTTTATATTGTTTCGTGTCTCTAAGGATTTCAATTCCATCAAGTAAGTGAACTAACGTTGGTCCTTTGTAAGCAAGTTCATTTCTTGTCACTAAATTTTACGCTAGGAGATTTGTACTTGTAAATACTTGGTCAATGAAAAATTCACTAATATAGAGGTTAGACTTGGAGAATATTGTTAATACCACCACAATGTGAATTGCAATACGAACAATTGCCAAGATCTCGTTAAAGAGATGAAGCCCTGATGACAAGTATTAGCATCGTGGAACAATGACTTCACATAACCCGAGAAAGTTTTTGTTCTTCTTAGAGATGGTCCGGTGGACATGAGGCGGGTGCACCATCGTCCACTACGTCCTTGTGTATAATGATGGGTGTGTTTAAGCACGAATTTCATACCAAATAAGCTTGATTCATTGCCTTATTTTCATGGTTATCGAACGTTTTTAATGTGTGTGCTAGTGTTGTTTTGAAGGAATGTGATTGGTGAAAAATATGGAGGCGTGAAACAAAACAATGAAAAAATGGATAGAAAGCTAGAGCCCAAGTGCCATGAAGTAACGCCCGAGTGATAAGAGAGAACATAGTGAAAACAAGAAAAAAGAATTACAATTTGGCAGCTCCAAGCTGGAGTAACCAGAAAGGCAGCGCCTGGTCCCAAATCGCAGCGCTTAGACCTAAGCGCTGCGCCGTTGTTCAGGTTTTTTAGGTTTCTTGGCCACGAAAAGCCCATTAGGAAGACTCCAATTTGAGAAAAGTATGAATAGGGATGAAGAGCCGCGAATTAGGGGTTCCACACCTTGCAAAATAGAGAGAAAAATACAAGAAAAATGTGGAATTTGTGAGAAGAACTACATTAAGGAACAGAATCAAAATCAAGAATTCGATGCGGAAGAAGATCTTGGTGCAAGAGATACTTCCTTCCCATCTTTTTATTCATTGAATTTGGTGATGTATTCGAATATTGTTATTTCTTTCATTATTTTTATTATGAGTAGCTAAATTTCAAATTAGGGTAAACAATGTAATTTATTGAGACCCTTAGTTATTTGATTCAAGAATTCCGAGTTTTATTCTTTTATGTGTTGATTTTATTATGAATGCAATGCTTTGAATTATCTAGCCAATAATTTGATGATTCCTTGAGTTTCTTACGAATCGAGAGGTGAGTTTGAGACTTAAAATGTGTAATAAAATTTGGTAACAAGGTATAACGTGTAGAGATACATATACTAAGTATTACGATCGTTACATGAATTCTTAGTGCCATAACTCGTTTAATTAAGGGTAATTCGCATAGAGATATAGAATTGACTTAGTTAAATAGGTTCAATGAGAACTCGAGAGGGATAAATTGAATACCGTAGGAAAATTCGACTGAACGCTACATTATGCTAGAATCTTGAATTGGAACTAAGGTGACCAATAAGTGAAATTGTTTTGCCCAATACTTTCTACATACTTAAATCTTTGATCAACTTGCATTCGTTCTTTCATCATAATTTTTATTTGTTTTGGACATTTAGTTCATTTTAGAAATTCAATATTGACAACTATAAGTGCTTATTTACTTGCTTTAATCAAATAGGAGTCGGAAGGTAGATTAAGGTTAACATATAGTCCTCATGAGAACGATAATCTGGACTCAAAAGTTCACTATATTACTTGTTACGATATCGTATACTTACGATATAAAAAACGTAATAGCCAACATCCTTTTATTATGATGCATTATTAGAGATGCAAGGGATTAGGTCAAGATCAACTTATTTCTACAAGCATCCACTTTATGGATGTACTAGAGAATGTAAGGTCTTAGAGGGCACCATCGTGTTGCTCATTAAGAGAGATACCTCGGGTTGTCACTATTGTGCTGCAATTCAGCAAATGTACGAGTTAATTTATCAAGTATCATAATTGATTAACCATCAAATTTTTGAAGGTTGAAGCTAAAAATTCAACTAAATTAAAGCTAGAAAATTGCCTAACTAGATTAACTTGGATATTTCAAGGATACTAAGGCGTTAGAGCATGCTATTTCACCTTAGTTAATCCAAATTAATTTTTCTTTCCTAATTCTAGAAATACACATTCATGTTGACAGTTGAACCTTTTTAACTTATTTGACAATTTTTATCGCAAAACTACCTTTTATATATGAATTCACTCTCTCTTTGTGTGAAGTATGATATATAAAAACGATGGAAATTCTGGAAAAGACCATATTATGTGTTGTTTGGAGAGGCTCAAAGAATGGCCATGTGACAGCCACACAATGAGCGAACTCAGGTCTACACTCCACTTCACTTTGCCCATTGGCAATCTCGTTGAACCCTCATGGAAGAGGTGAAACGATACAAGGCACTGCAACTTCTAGGTGTTAAACAATTCAAAGAAAAAAAGGAGAAAAAATGGAGGCTAGGGTTTTATTAATTTTGTATAATAAAAAGTGAATACAAAACCTAAATATAAAGAGACTATATATAGTCTAAAATAAAGGAAACTAAAAGACTATTCTACCCTTAATAAACAATAAAATAAAATAAGAGTATATTTGTTAACAGATAAAACCGAGCTGAGGCTCGGGCTAAGCCTCATTTTGGGGAATTGACTTGAGCCTGTGCCAGCAATACA
>CAIGRO010208556.1:0-10598 GCA_903798355.1 Fraxinus baroniana
TTGAATCCAACTCGTTTCGGCTCCTGAGCCCTTCACGAAACTTGAACATTGGCTTGTCGACTTCTTCAATTTGAACTCCAAAACTCGACCAAGTGATTACCTATCCCGGATTATATCAAATGTTAATATTAATTATTTGAGAATTAACAACTTGGCATTGAATGTGAAATTCTAATTAATATTAATTAATGAATGTGAATGCTAATTAATTGAGAATTAATTATAGTGTTTATTATAATTTTTAAATTAAATATATATTAAAAAATGAAAAATAATTGAATTATATGAGAGTTATAATCGTCCAAAAAATGATTCTCACTTGATGTGATATTTAATATATTATAGATAAGGAGATTTTTTTTTTCTCGCTTTGCAAAACCCACTGTGTTACTATGTGGGGAATCCATGAAATGACAAAAATTTATGAAAAAAAAGGATATATTACGGCAATCAACAAGAAACATTATTATCTTCTGCAATATTTTTTTGTCAACTTCACAACCATAAATTGATGAATACATTATGAAAAATTCTAGTTGTCCAGGTTGATAGCAAACAGAGTCAAAAACAGAAAATAAAAAATTAAGGTGAAATAACTATTATACCCTTATTTCGCCATTTTAGCCATTTTTCCGCTTTTTACCCTTTTTAATTGGTATCAGAGCCTAGTAACGAAACTGAAGAAAAATTTATCAATCATTTTGTAATCCAGTTTTGTACACATAGTATTGCTCATATTTTTTAAGTCAAATTTTATAGCATATTTTGTTTAGTACACATATTTTATCAGAGCCAATTTTGCCAACACATATTTTATCAAAGCCATAATCTTGCCAACACATATTTTATCAATCATTTTATAATCCAATTAATCCAATTTTGTACACATAGTATTACTCATATTTTTTAAGTCAAATTTTATAGCATATTTTGTTTAGTACCATTTCTTAACTAGCATATTCATTTCATCAAGGTATACTCCATAGTTAATCTAAATACAACAAAGAATTTAACAAATGAAATGCAGAAAAATTCTTGCAAACTCTAAACATTCGTTCCACACTTGGATGACTGAGAAATTAGTTTTGGTTATTGTTAAAGAAGTCAGTTCATTCTTTGGTGGAATTCGTGTCAAGGTGGAGATTGTTGAAATTTGGGTGTGACCCGAATTCCTTTGTTGAAGTTGTTAAAGTAATTAAAGAATTCTAATTGAAGTGCACGTCATGAAGAATTTAAGTTTGGAATGCTATTGGAGTCTTATGTCAAGTTGAAGTTCTATTTTGAAAGCTCATTGGGAGTTGGAAATTGGTATTAGACTTGAATAAGATTTTGATGGAGAAAGCAAAAAAAAAAATCTCGAACAGAACACCCGCGCGCTAGGCATGTGCGCTGGGGCACCTGGGGGCTTACCGTAGACCTGTTCAATTTTTTTCACGTTTTCTTATCCTACTTTGTTTTGGACTCGGTTTTTGGCATTCTACTTCATCAACAACTCTACCAAGAGGATTTGGACGTCCCCTACATGTTTTCTATAAATATTAGACTATTGTATACAATTTGATAAGTGTGAGAAAATAAATTACTAGAATTATAGGATCTATTATAATTTTCTCTCTTTTCCATTATTATTGAGTCAATAAAATCTCTTAATTCATTTGTCATATTCTTGTCTTTATTATTCATTGCTTGATCATATACTTCATTATCAATTGCCATATAACTTCAACATCTCAATCCGGTGGTTTGTTTTACAACAATTGCACTTAAATGTGATTCAATTAAATACGTAGGCTTAGAATTATGTCTCTCTCAAATCATACATGCTTGAATAAGCAAAACTGAATAAATTTGTATTTTCTCTAATAGAAACGATCGACCTGATACATGTGTTGGAAGAAGACCCAATGTATTAAGTGTTTTAGACCCAGACTAATAGAAATGCTTTACATTTAAGGGCAATGAACACTAATTTGGGCGCTAGGAGATCCACTTCATTGTCCTTTTAAGGCTCAAAACTTACGAATCAAAGCTGAAATAATGGCATCGGAGGCATCAAAATATGTAACTAAATATGAAATTGAACCAGTTAGCTAATAATTCAGCAAAAAAATGTACTTCATTGAAAGAAATGGCAGGTAAACTATATTAGACATGCAAATAGTGGATAGTCTAAAGAGATGTTTGTTACACCTCGCCACCGAGGCTCAAAATCCACGTGGGCAGAGAATCAACAGAAAAGTCAACAAAGACCCAAGTGATCAAATATAAAAAAACTATGCAAACTATCAAAGCTCATACCGGAGCACTGCTCTCTGGACGAAGCACTACAACTTGGGTTGAAACACTTCCTAAAGAAACAAAAAAAGGAACTTAAGCTCTTCACTCAGAGGACCAACACAAAGACCCTCTGAGGCTCTCAATTCATCCGAGGCTCATGAAGTCCATGCTGTCTATTACAACATATTTTGAAGATTTTTTAGAAATGATTGATGTAACACTTGTTGTTAGGTGTTTAATGTAATTGGCAATTCTGTAAACAAAAAGGACTTAAGGTTATATGTTGTAAAAAGTCAAGGAATAGTATGGAATTAGTATAAGTTGTGATATTTTAGGTCTAGGGTTCGAGAGTGGAAAAGAAGGAAAAACGGTATGGGATCTTGCTAGACTGTCGCCAATGTTTGGCTCCAGCGTCAAATATAGAGACTTCATCGCTCGGCTATCGTCTTACCTTCGCTCGAGTGACAACCTTTCGCTTGATTATCACTAGCCCTTCGCTCAAGTGACAGTGCTGTCCGAAAATTTTTTAATTCGCTTTTTAAAGGCTTTTTGCCCGGCCCATTCGTTTCCTAACCTACTTATAAATATCCAAACGCCACAAAACGTGATTTCTAAGGTTGATCATTAAGAAAACTCTTTGCTTTTCATATTCTCTTCTTCTTTTGAGATTTTAACCTTCATTCTTGATTGTAAATTGTTCTTGGCGGTGAGAAAAACATTAGATCTTAAATCCAAATACCAAACTGCTTCTTGCTTTATATCAGTCAGAGTTTCTAAAAATCAAGGGAAATTGACTGAAGTTCTAGTCATTGAAGAACGCGGAGTTCTTCGTGCATCCATAGGAGACAGACGATTTCACAAAGCTAGGAGTTGATGCAGGAGAGCTCAATTCGGGAAAGCTTTGGAAACTACAGCTAGGAATTGGTGCAGGAGTAGAGAATTCAGGATAGTTGTTGGAATTGTTGTAAGGAGATCAAATAGTACGTGTCGTCGTCTAGTCTAGTAGACTGTAATTTTAATATCGTTTATAGTGGATTGTTGAGAGGCAAAGTGCTTGAAATTTTTACCGAATTGGTTTCTCCGTGATCATAATGCGTGTGATTCACAACTTTCTTTACTGTTTTAATATTCTACAATATTCAAATATAGGATAATTGAACTGATTGCATAATCATCTAGATAATTAATTAGTGACTTGTTGCTATTTAATTATATTTAATAAATTCTTCATTTACACCTATTCACTCTCCTCTAAATGTAATTTGGGCCGAACTTCGTATTTTTCAATTGGTATTAGAGCCTTATTCGATTCCTGTCTCATTATTAATTTTAGATGAGTCAGTCACTATCTGTGCCTCAGTTTTTCAACGGAAGCAATTATGCTTATTGAAATGTTCGAATGAGAGCTTTTCTTAAAGTTTTGGATGAACGTATTTGGATTAGTGTTCAAACTGGTTGGACTCCACCTTCAACTACTGTTGCTGGTGTAGTTACACCTACTAATATTTTATTCTGGTCTAAAGATGATTTAACTGAATGTAACTAAACAGTAAGGGCCTTTATGCCATGTTCATGGTTGTGTCTGTTGAAGAGTTTCGATGTGAGACTGTTAAAAAAGTTTGGGACATTTTAGAAACTACACACGAGAGAACTAAAATTGTGAAAAATTCTAAAATGTAGATGTTGACCTCTAGGTTTGAAGAAATTAGAATGATGGATGATAAGTCATTTGATGATTTTTATGCTGAGCTTAATGATATAGTCAATTCGAGTTTCAACCTAGGTAAAAAGATCCTCGAGTCCAAGATCGTTAGAAAAGTCCTTAGATCTCTACCTGAAAGGTTTAGGCCTAAAGTCATCGTGATTGAAGAAAGTAAGGACTTAGATGCAGTTAAGATAGAAGAACTCGTAGGATCCCTTCAAACCTATCAACTCACCGTCTCTCAACCTAAAAAGGTTAAATCCATAGCCATGAATACTGTTAGGGAAAAAGAGAGTGAATCTACTGATGTTGAGAAGCTTAGGGACGACGAAATAGCTTATCTCGATAATAAAATTCAGAAGGTGATGAGGAATAAGAGAAAGCCTCAAGAATAGAAAATTGAAGTCCCTAGTAAATTCATGAGAGATAAGCGTGAAAAGAATAAATCTAGGACTCCCAATAAGAAAACCCAATCTGTTAGATGCCATGAGTATCAAGGTTATGGTCACTGTAAAAATGAATGTCCTAATTTGAAGTTGAATTCGAATAAAGAAAGACGTAAGGCTTTAGCCGTGACCTTGAGTGATGATGAATCAGATTCGAGTGCTCATAGTGATACATCTGGTGGTGAGGATAAACAATTCGGAATAAGAATAGATTTGGGTCGTGGTTAGAGTAGATTTAATTTGTCTTGGAAAAGAGAATTAATTATAATAGAATTATCGATTGTCAAGAACTCAAGAATGGAACTAGATTACGAATCAAGAATTGAAATAGATGGCAATACAATCATTTGAGATCCAATACAATCATCCATAATTTGACAAGAGAAACACTTTTTACTGCTTTCTTAGATAATTGAGCATAAAATCAAATTAAACTCTCTATTTTCTTTACATAATTTGAGTTCTATACATAACTAGTAAACTTGAATTGAATTTATTCCCTGTGGGACGATATTTTCAACTCATGAATTCTATTACTTGTTAACGATCTTGTATGCTTGCGGGTTTTGCAAGAACAAGTTTTTGGCGTCGCTGTCGAGGAATAATTTATTTAATTTAAGTTTATTAGTTATTTAGATTTGAAGTTTTCATTTTATTTTTTAGGCTATTTATTGAACGAACTAAGTCTCTTATTTTACTCTTTTCAGGAAATTATAGTTTATGCAAGATTCTAATGAGATCAAGTTTCTTCCAATATACCTCGAAATAAAAAAAAAACCTTCAGACAACGAAGAAGAGAACAGATGGAAGCAATAGAAATGGTAGAAAATCAAAATCCAAATCAGGTTCAGAATCCATCACAATTATCTTAGCCAGTTCAGCCAAACCAACCGAGGGTAGTAGCAAATGATGGAGAAAGTTTAGTAAAGGATTATGTAAATCCCATTCCCGCTCCTGTGCAACCACCAATCATATATCCACCGTTTGGACAGGCTAACTTCTACACCAGACCTGATGTTATCAACTTATTTCAAAATCATCACGATATCAGGTTCTCTGGAAGATCAATTGAGAATCCTCATGAACATATTCAAGCATTCTTAATGGTGTGCGATATGATTAGCCACGAAGGCATGTCTGCTGATGCTTTTCGACTGTGCTTATTTCCTTACACCTTAAAGGACGGTACACTAGATTAGCTAAAGTCACTAATCTCTGGGAGCATTGTTTCATGGAATAACATGGTGCAAAAATTCACTTTGAAATTCTTTCTACCTTCTCGAGTCCATCAACTCAAAAATGAAGTACATACCTTCAAGTAAAGGGATCTTGAGAGCTATCCAGAAGCGTAGGAAAGATTCAAAGATTACTTCAGGAAGTGCCCCAGTCCGAACATTCCTAAGGACTCTAAAATCTGCATATTCTATTCAGGCTTGAGACCTAAATTTCGCAACATAGCTGATGCTTCAGCAAGAGGGTCAATAATGGATATCACATTGGACAATGCCTTAGACCTATCAAGTTGTCCTTTGGCCTCAACCCATGTTTATTAGCCCAAGGAAGTCAGTTATGTACAAAACGTTCAGAGACAGCATAGTAATCCTTTCTCCAATACCTATAATCCAGATTTGAGCAATCATCCAAATTTTTCATGGGCCAACAATCAAAGTCAAGGACAAGGAGAAAACTTTCAGGCAAGAACACCAGGATTCCAACAATAATAGTAGCAGCAAAACAGAAAGCCATCAATGGATGAATTATTGACTCAGTTCATTACTAAGAGTGAGAATAATTTCCAAAACCAACATGCACTTATTCAGAACTAATAGGGTGCAATTAAAAATCTGGAGACTCAGATTGGTCAAATGGCAGCTGCATTAGCTAACAGAACACAAGGTACTCTGCCAAACGATACAGAAAAGAACCTACGGGAACATGTATTAGCAGTGGAAGCTGTGAATTATGCAATTATTAAGACACCAGAAATTAAGCGTACTACCCATGTTCGAGCTTATGTGTCGCCTGTTCCATTTCCTCAAAGGCTTCGAAAACAGCTTAAAGAAAAACTAGTCTAGACCATCACAACGAGAAGTGGAGTTTTGCTACTAGAAATCAATGTGAAGAAGAAAGGGATCGAGGGAAATCAGATACCTACCATGGGCGATGAACAAGTAGTTCAGTCTGAAGAATCAACAAATGTTATACAAGAAGAAAAGTCGAATAGTCAACTGGTTAAGACAATTTTTCTTGTCAATAAACACACACCTACAGTCCGATTCCCTCAAAGGTTGCAGAACAATAAGCTGAAAAATCATTTTAAAAAGTTCTTGGATGCACTCAGACAACTTCATATCAACATTCCTTTCATTGACGCCATTCAACATATTCCAAATTACACAAAGTTCCTAAAAGAGATGTTGACTAAGAAGAGAAAGTTGTCAGTGGATGAAACAGTATCTATGACAGAAGAGTGCAGTGCAGTCATAAAGCATATGCTCCCTCCTAAACTAAAAGATCCAGGGAGTTTTATTGTACCTTGCTCTATAGGAAATTCCAATAATTTAAACACTCTGGAGCAAGTAGTAATTTGATTTCACTATTTATCTACAGGAAATTGGGATTGGATGATCCAAAAGCAACATCAATAATCCTACAGCTGGCTGACAGGACACTTAAGTATCCTTATGGAGTGGTAGAGGATGTGCTCATCAAAGTTGGAGATAACTTCTTTATAGCTGATTTCATTATCCTTGATATAGATGCTCAACATATTTTGTTAATTTTGGGTAGACCATTCTTATCTGCCACGAGCATTAACGGATTTTAAAAAGGGTGAAATAATCTTACGAGTTGAAGAAAAACAACAAAGTTTCACCATGAATGCTCTACTCAAGCAACCTTCAGACATTAAGGAGTACAAAAATGATAGACCATTGGAGAAGTCACAAGAATAGGAAGGAAGAAGGTGGAATTGTTGGGCGGGACAATAATGGAAATCTTGTAATCTGGAGGCTCAAGATGAATTGAAGAATAATTGCCGGTGCAACCGATGCAAGACTGAAAACTCTCTATTCAAACCACCATAAATACCCACAACAACAAAGTCAAGCTAATGACTATAAACAAGCACTTATCGGGAGGCAACCCAATTTTCTTCTCTTTTATAGAATATAGACTTATAAATATTATTGGTTTTAATTAGTATATGGTATCTTCATCCATATATTTCCCTTTAGGATGTGTTAGAGTTTATCATAAAGTGTTCCATATTTTGATTGATTTTTACGATTTTGAAGGAACTGACACTTGAATACATTGGACAAGGGAAAAGACATAGCAAGTGAGCTGACCTTTCATGATAGTCCACCTTCAAATATATATTAGGGAGTACTCAGTAACATTTTTTACCCTTAATTTTTATGTTATATTTTTTTTGACATTGATGACAATGTATGTTATAAGTTTGGGGTGAAAAAATATTGAGTTTCTATTGGTTTGTGTGCTTGTTCGAGTGCTTATTTTTTTGTGTTTGTGTGGGTTAGATAATTTTACCTACTATGATGCATATATTTGGAATCGTGTATTAGATTATAAATTGCAAAAAAGTTACATGTCAAGATTGATTTATACTTGTTCATGTGAAACTTGATATTTTTGCGCACAAGATTTATGTTTTGCATCATAAAAAAATATTTTGCTTCAAAATTTGAATAGGTGATAAAAAAAAAATTAGTAGACCTTAGATACTAATCCAATTAACCACTAAATTATAAATCATTAAATCAATTTTAGGATAGTTTGGAGGTGACTGAGCTGTTGTAGGGAGACATTGAGATAGATGTGGATTCCATGTGTGCTAAATTTTTTGTGGATTGTTTAATTCCATAAGATGAAAATTAGGTGAAAATCTTAAGTTAAAGGTTGATTTTTGAGAATAAGTGTTTAATAAGGGGTATAGCACTAATCATTTCATGAAAAAGAGAAAATATTGTCTTGTTGTGAAACTTCTGTTCGTAGCCTTTATGATTTGAGTGATTAAGTTTGCAAGGGTCTCTAAAAACTTGGTATCCTATGATCATCTGACTTGGGAGTCATCGGCTGAAAGCTTGCTACGAGAGTCATTTAGAAAGTTTAATAGAGAGGAGTTTGCAAAAAAATAAAAATATAATAAAGAATCGATACACGTCTTGATTAAGCCCCGAACACTTATTCGAGAGAATTAGAATTTTGACGAGTGATTGTTAACTTAATTGATTCTTAGAGGTTGAAGCAATATAAAATATGGAGAATCAGCATTTGTTGATGTGTTGAACTGCAATTAGCAAATATCGAACCAAACTACAGAGGGTGAGGATTAGTATTATATTAAAAATTCAACCTTATATAACACCTTGGAAAAAGAGTAAAAAGAATAAGTTTGAGGTTTTGAAACTCACGAGATGAGGAAGGACATATTTGACTATTCATGGTTGGGATTTGAGTCACTTTATGAATTTATGAGCACATACAGTCGGTTTTGCATTGAATAAGTAGAAATTAGTTTTAGCATTGTAATTTTGTAGCAATTCATAGTTTTAACACATGCATTCCGATCTTGAGACAAAAGGTAAATTATCTAACCATATGCGTGTTTAGAATTTTTGGTTAAGTTAGGTTATAGTTTTGTTTGAGTACAAACGAATGTTCAGTTTAATGGTGTTTGATAAGTGTATTTTGTACACTTATATAGGCCATTAAATTACAATATTTGTTAGTGATTTGGATGATTTATAGCTTAATTTGGTGTTAATTATGTTTGTTAGGTTGAACTCAATGCAAATTGGTGGATTTAAAAGAAATGAACGAAAAACATGCGAAAATGAAGGAAATTCAAAGTTTGGAGATCAAAGTGTACATCCGTAGTTGATTCGGAGCACAAACCTATGATTGATGATCATATAGGATTAATTGGATGCAATTGAAGGTCAAATGAGTGAAATATAGTGGAAGTATTTTCACAAATCAATTTCTAACCGTAGAAATTATGATGCGGATGTTTAGTCTCAACTTGAGACCCATTTTTTGGATAGCAATCGTTTGAATTGGAAAATTTGTATTTCTAGGATAATTGTGTCCCTTTCAATTACCTTTCCAAATCATTTTGAATCAGATTGATCGGATTTCTGTAGAGAATGTTATAGTCAACATACCGAAAGTTGTTCAGAGACAAACCTGCGCACACAAGCAATTCATGGCACGCACGCAACACCTTATTTTCCCCAACCCGAGACTCATTTGGTTCTACAGCACGCGCACAACACTTATACCGGTGCGCGCACACAAATCTTTTTTGCAAAAGAATCTTTAATTTCCTTTCGCGATTCAAACTCTTTTGAAAACCAAATTAGACGAGATTTTGACCTTTTTTCTAGCTCTTATAAATAGAGAATGAGGGATACATATGAAAGAACCTCTCTAGCCTCTTCATACACCATAGTTTCATCAAATTCATCAAGAACAAGGGGTCAATTGCTATATTTTGAGAGAGGAGATCAAGCCTAGCAAGGAATTGAAGGTCAATTACATCAAGATTTTGAAAAATTCAACCTTGGGTTTGAAGATCAACATCTTTTGATTTATTTCATGATTCGGGTGATATTTTTCTATCATTCTTCTTTTAATTTATATATTAACATGCTAGGCTAGATCTGTTTTTGTATTGGATGAAGATGAACCCTATTGTTTATTTGTTTTAATTCAAGACTAGTAGTTTAATTTATTTCTTGCGTTTCTTGAATAATTTTGCATACACATTCCATTATTTAATTAATTGGTCACCAATTAGATAATTAGTTGTTTGTTGTAGTATTGGGAGACTCATAATAAGTTTAGAACACTACAAAATTAACATATGTGCAATAGATGTTAGGAATAACATTTATCACGTGTGCAATCATATAGATAATCTAAATTACTTTAATGCACTCTAATCATTCGAATTCGGACTAGGAATAGATTTGGGTCGTGGTTAGAATAGATTTAATTTGTTTTGAAAAGGATAATTAATTACAATAGAATTATCGATTGTCAAGAACGCATGAACGGAGCCAGATTACGAATCAAGAATTGAAATAGATAGCAATATGCGAATTCGAGATCCAATACAATCATCCATAATTTGACAAAAAAAAAAA
>CAIGRO010208575.1:0-13944 GCA_903798355.1 Fraxinus baroniana
ATTTTAAAATTATATATGGATTCATATTTTTTTTCAAATTCATACATAGCCCTTGTTTGACACCCATTTTATGGAAGAATTTGATTTAGAATAGTGATTGATGGAAAAATGTGTGGTTAAAAAGTAAAGAGAATTTTTTGATTTATGTGTAATATTATTTTATTGATAGAATGTGTGGTTGAAATGAAGAAAGAGAAAAAAATGAGAAATAGAATGAGAAACAAAATGGATGTCAATGTTTTCGTCAAAACTAATGGGAGAATATTCACGTGGCTAACAGGCCTACGTTGCTCTGGCGTGCCACAATGTTATGAAAAAATAAATACAACAATGGAGAAAAAAAAAAGAAGAAGAAAATGATGAATATAAATTTGGTTGGCTTGAACACAAGAATTATATCGTTGTCTTCAAACGATATTTGCCTTATCTACAATGCTTTTAAGGATTTAATGGTAAATAACAAGCCTTATGAAAATCACCAAAAGTAAAGTGAATCTTCAAATGAACAATTGAAAAAAGAATAATGATTATGTAAATGGACAAAGATTTATCTCAAAAAAGTGGATGAATAATCAATTAAAGTTTGATGTGCACAACAAATATTTATAAGTTTCAACCATTGATACAAAGTGGTTTCAAGCTCAAATCAAGATGTGCAATGTTTCATCAATAAACCACCCAAAAACTTGAAAAAAATCTAACAAATGGTCACATTTTTCAACTATGTGACGGCATATGCTATAACTACGCGGTCGCGTAATTATAACGTTTAATACCTGAAATATCCCTGCAACCTTCTATGCGACCGCAAGACTAAATGGCTTATGCGGTCACATACATCATTTTAGGCACGTTTTGTTTTTTGTTTTTCTTAATTCATCATTCATCCACTTATTTGATTTTGAACAATAAATTTACAACAATCCCTTACTAGTTCAAAATCAGTATTAATCACATAATCAAATATCGATACCCATGTATAAGGTTTAGATATCTCTCGATTTGAATCTAATCATAGTATAAATCTCATAAAGCGTTATTGAAATTCCAGGTAGCTAGAATGTTTTGAACCAATTATTTCTTGTGACAATACCGATGAAATTACACATACAAGTATTAAATTTTCACAAGTTCAGGCACCACCTCGAAGTTCACATATGTGAAATTCTTTCAGTATTTTTGTTATTTTTAGAGATACTTGGACCTTTTACTGAATTCTTTAAGAGTTTTAATTATAACTCATCACTTCAACAGTAACAAACAACACTATTTACCAAAGATAAGGTATTTAATAGTGTTGAAATCCATCCACTTATCGAATGATTTGTTATTACCATTTGAATCTAAATATACTTGTTTAGTATATTTTTTGTAAGATTTCTATCATTGGTGGATTTAACTTATGAGTTTCAACCACATCCTACTTGGTCAATCTTACTAACTTCTTGTGAGAGGTTTAGTAAATGAATCGGTTAAGTTCTCACTAGACTTAACATGTGTAAGAGAAATTATTCCGTGCTTTATTAATTTCCTTATATACTCGTGACTTTGGCTCATGTGTCTAAACTTTCCATTATATACTTCATTATATGCTCGAGTAAGAATAGCTTGACTATCACACAAGATATGTATTGAAGAATTTGCTCTTCCTCCAAGAGTAAATACCCAACCTGAAGTAAACTTATTTTCTCCTACACTCGATATCCAACTGGCGTCAGTATATCCTTCCAAGATTTTAGAAAACTTTGTATATTATAGTCCAAGATTTTTGGTTTTCTTTAAGTACCCTTCCAATGGCCATCCAATATTCAGAACTTGGATTGCTAGTAAACCTACTTAGTTTACTCACAGCAAATACTGCATCAGGTCTTGTTTGTGTCGCTTACATAAGACTTCCAATTGTACTTGCATATTCTAATTAAGCTATTACTCTCCCATCATTTATTATCAATTTGATACTTGGATCTGATGGGGTATTAGACTCTTTAATGTTCAAGTGTTTGAACTTATTTATCACATTTTCAATATAATGTGATTGGCTCAATGTAAAAATCCCACTATCCTTTTTAACTTTGATACCAAGAATAATATGTATTTGTCTAAAATCTTTCATTTTGAACATGGAGGATAGAAACCACTTCGTTTCTTTGATACCATCTATATTGTTGCTAATGATCANCCATTTTCAACATAATGTGATTGGCTCAATGTAAAACCCCACTATCCTTTTTAATTTTGATACAAAGGATAGTATCCACTTGTGCAAGATCTTTCATTTTGAACATGGAGGATAGAAACCACTTCGTTTCTTTGATACCATCTATATTGTTGCTAATGATCAACATATAGACATGTGATTATATTATCACTTACTTTAGTATATAGACATTTGTCTACCGAAATGTGATTAAAACGATTTGACATTATTTTAAAGTAAAATTTCTCGTGCCATTTTTTAGGGGGCTTGGTTTTAATCCATATAAGAATTCGATTAGTTTGCACACCTTATGTTCGTTTTCAGGTAGAACAAACCCTTTTGGTTATTCCATATAAACATCCTCTTCAAGATCTCCATTTAAGAATGTCATCTTTACATCTAATTTATAATGCTTAAGGTTACCAATTTTATGGAATCGAGTCCTTCTTATGGCACAATGTGGAGGTATTTATACTAAGGATGAGAAGATGAGAGCCCTTGGATGAGAAGACACGTGGCACCAGATCCTCAAGGGTCGTCCCATCCTAGATGTCAACTTGTCAATCCATAAGTTGGCGGACATTTAATGTTTTGACAAATGCAACTGAGTCAACCATTTGCATCCTGTGACACATCCTATCAATCAGTCGGGATTGACTTTAAGAAGATCTTTGTACAAAAGATCTTAGCAGAAGCTGGGCGAGGTAGGCTAGTGGGATAGATAACGTGGAGTGCGGGCCTTTGCATCCATTGCTAGATGCGGACGAGTTCGATTCTTCTGTCAGTGTGTGAATCACTTCGGAATGAGGTGATCAGTTTGCCAGATGCTTTGAAAGCCTCGTCCTGTGTGAGTTCAACTTGTCTGACGCGTGGTGTTAGCGAGAATCGGCTCTCAGCTTGTCTGCCACGTGGCACGATGGGAATCAATTTTCCAGACACATGACGAACGAGGCGGCGAGTCTCTATAGACCCCGTAACAATAGATATTGAGTGTTCTATTGGAAATATATTTCCTTCTAAACACCCATTTATAACCAATGGATTTAGCCTTTGGTAAATAAATTATTTCCCAAGTGTTATTTGAAATAATAGAATCCATTTCATTATTTATTGCATATTTCCAAAATACGTAATCTTTAGAAGACATTGCATCCTTAGAGGTTTTAGGATCACCTTCGACTTGAAGAAAGGAATTTTTTTTTACTACATCCTTTATATCTCCTTCCACTAAGTAGAAAGAAATAAGTTGAGAATTCAATTCATCCGATCCTAAACCTTTTTCTAACTCTCTTACTTCTTCGAGATTCCCTTTCAAAATCTCTTATAGATGTCTCTTTTTTTGATTCTTTAGAAGTCAGAATGTCTAAATAAGTTTCATTTTAAGAACTTCTTGTTTCCAATACATTCTCAAAAAACTCCACTATCCTTGATTCTATTATAACATTTGATTCTACGTTTAGTAACATATAGGCCTTGATGTTTAAACGATATCCCACAAAGGCACATTCAATACATCTAGAACATAATTTAATTTTCTTAGGATCCGTACTCTTGTAATAAGTAAGACACCCTCACACTTTAAAATAATTAATATTTAGTTTTATGTCTTTCCATATTTCATATGGAGAAACATTATTCTTTTTCAAATTCCTATTTACTATATGACAAGTACTAAGTAAAACTTCACCCCAAAAGTTATATGGTAATCCAGAACTCAATAACATGGCATTTATCATTTCTAAGAATGTCCTATTCTTTCTTTCTGCTAGATCATTTTGTTCTGGTGTTCGACTGTTCGTGGTGCAGAATTGATGTATTATTCCATTTTATTCACAAAACATATTGAATTCATTAAAAAATATTCTCCACTTCAATCGCTTATTAGAGTTTTTAGTTTCCTCCTTAATTGATTTTCAACTTCTATTTTATATGTTTTAAAGGCACTAAAAGCTTCATCTTTCTTTAACAAATGTATATAAGTATACCTAGAGCAATCATAAATGAAAATAATAAAATATCTATTACCACTTCTCGTTAGCATGCCATTCAATTCACAAACATCGGAATGAACAAGTTCCAGTGACTTTGTTGATCTTATTCACTATGAAATGGCTTTTTAATCATATTTGATTTAACACATGTTTCACATTTTTCTAAGTTATCAAATTCATATTGTATCAATTCACATTTAATCATTATTTTCATAGTACTAACTCTTATGCGTGCTAATCTACCATGCCATAAATTAAATGAATTAGTAACATAGGCAAATGATTTGTTTTTATTATAATTATCCTCAAGAGTGCAAAGCTTGACCATTCCTTAAGTGGAATAGCCATTTTCAACAAAGTACTTATTATGCGTTAGTACAAGTTTTCCATATTCAAAAATAGATTTAGTTGTTGGTTTTCCCAATAGGACTCCACTTGCTAGGTTTCTAATCATTTCTGGTACGTGAAGAACATTTGTCAAAGTGAGTTTCTTTCCCGAAGAAAAGATGATTTCCACATCCTTTGCCAATTACTTTTGATCTTCCTTCATTTTCCATTTCTAGACCATCTTCAATGTCTAGATAAATCTTGAAAAGAGGCTTATAATAACAAACATGGATAGTAGCACAAGTATCATACCACTAGCTTAGAACTTTGCCTTGGAGTGAATTGATTTTGCTCACCGTAGCGATAATCTCATCAATGAAATTTACTTGTCCTTCCTTATTTACTTGTTTTTGATACTTAAAATATCTTGCATAATGTTTCAATTTTCCACAAACATAGCAATGTCTCTTGGATTTGTTTTTAAACTTCCCTTGATCCTTTTTGAGACCAAGAGGGTTTCCTTTCTTTTTGTACTTGTTGGAGTTGTCACATTGTCCACGACATTGGCTTTTGAAGAGCCATCATAAGAACTTTCAGTCTTTTCTCTTGTCATTGGCTCTTCCTCTATGCGAAGATGTTTTTTAATATCTTCTAAGGAAAAGTCTTTAGAATCGTGAATAATTTTCTTCTTATATCCTTTCCAAGAACCCAAGATTTTAGCAATGATTGCTCCCACTTGAAAGGTTTTGGGAAGTTCGATTGATAGAAATGTAAAATGCATGTTTTTCCATCCTTATTTTATGTGTTCGTATGATTATTTTGTGTCAAAATGTACTCATTACGTTTATATTTTGATTTATGTGATAATTCTATGAATATGATGTAATTTGGAAGAAATAAGCAAATAAGGGCCAAAAAAAAAAATGAAGTTTGGGGACTGAAACGTAAACACTTAAAAGTTATGTAGAACATCACGATGAAGATTTGAGAGTGTTAGAGGTCAATTGGATGAAGAAAGAAGTCAAAAGGATAAAGTACAATCAAAGTATTATCACATATCAACTCATAGCCGAAAAGGTTAAGCATCGAATTTTTAGTCTCAGTTTGGGACCCATTGTTTACATGGAAAACGATCGAATGGGAAGATGATATCTAAAGTAAAGTTGTATCCCTTTGAGTTAGCTTTCCAACTTATCTTGTATCACTACAATCGGATATCCAGAGTGAAATACATGACCAAAATACTAAAAGCTATTCGGCAGAGAAAATTACTAACACTATGCGATCGCATAGTATTAATTTCTTGCGACCGCATAGACCATGACCGAGAGTTTGAGGGTTGGACTTATTTGTTCTATGTGACCGCATGACTTTATACTATCGCATAGAAGACTTCCGAGGCGAATTTCCTAGTTTCCTAATTCCAATCAAACACTTATATAAACAAATATCTCTACACTTTATAAACCCTAGATGACGTCCATAATGCACAGAACAGCTACTAACTATTTTTCTTTTTTTTATTCTTAGATTTTTCATGTGTAACTAATACTTGGTGTTTGATCAAAGAATACCGAAGCCTTGAAAACATTGTGATTGTGAGATTCATCTATTTTCATTGTCTAATATATATTTTTAGTATTGAATGTTCTTCTGTGCGTAATTACATGGTTGTCATTCTTGATTGCTAAAAAGGCCTATTAGTTTATCATGTATTACAATCTATAGTTAAGTTAAATTTCAAATCCATAATTTTTTTTATTTCTTTACTTGTGAAGTACTAGGATTTGATGACTTTCTGGGATAGAGGTTATTGAATCTTAGGAAGAATGTTTAAATGGATTAGATAGCTGTTATTAAATTGAATATTGAGCACTTGTCTAGAGGTATTTAATAATTAGGGTTAATTAGAACACTAGTTTCTAACTAACTAAAATTAAGGGGAAATAAGAGTTAATTCCAACGGTGATTATTCTTTGTGGATCAATCATTGTTTACAAGTCTCCAACGGTGAAAGTTGACTTAAATCAAGGTTCCTTTTATTGATTTAATACAACTCGTTAATTTATATTTCTATTGGTTATAAGATTGATTTCATTACAAACAAAACCCATCATCTCGTTAATATAACATAAATAGTAAAATAAACACTTTTCGTGAGATCGACCATCACTTCTGTTGCTACATTAGTTTTTAGAAGTAAAGGTATTATTTTTGGGTGCCTACAACAGCACACCAAATTTTGACACTGTTGCCGATGAGTGATTTAGTTTATTTTTGTGCTTTGCATTTATTTATTTCATTCTATCGATCTTCTCCGCTTTCAATTTGTTGACAATTATTTACTTTGAGGTAATAAAGGAATATTATTCAGAAATTTGAAATCAAAATATTTAGAAATTAAAAACTTCTTTGTACATTCTTCCTTGGCTTTATATTTACTTTCAAGTGCATATTAGATCTATTTTGTTGAAGTGTTGTTGGTGTAGAGTTCGTATAATCGATTTAGTGCATTTAGAATGTGGGCACATATTAATTCATCTTCTTCTTGTTTCTTTCTTTCCGCACGAACCTTGTCAGTGTCTTCATCTGTTGCATCGGGAATTGGCTCCAATTTTGGATCAAGTATTTCGAAGATCTTTAACGATGTAAGGAGGAATTTAAGCTTGTCTTGCCATCTTGTGAAGTTGGCACCCTCAAATCTGCCCAAACGCACTAAGTCTTAATTCATCACTTTAATTGTAGCGAGTGCAAATTTCGAATCCATTGCAGTAGAATGACAAATATCATTTGAGAATTTAATGAAAAAATAAATACAGCAATGGAGAAAAAATGGAGAAGAAAATGATGAATATAAATTCAGTAAAGGCTTGAGCACGAAGATTATATTATTGTCCTCAAACGATATTTGTCTCCTATACAATGTTTTTAAGGATTTAATAACAAATAATTTGTAGGATTTTTTTTTTTTGATGACCAGTTTGTAGGATTAAACAAGTCTCATGAAGATCATCAAAAGCAAAGTGAATATTCAAATGAAAAAGTGAAAAAAGAATAATGATTATGTAAACGGACAAAAATTCCTCTCAAAAAATTGGATGAATAATCAATGTAAAATTTGATGTGAACAACAAATATTTATAGGTTTCAACCATCCCACACGAAGTGGTTCCAAGCTCAAATCAAAAAGTGCAATGCTTCATCAATAAACCACCAGAAAATTCGAAAAAAAAAAAAACATAACCAACAATCACATTTTTCAACAATGTGACCGCGGTCGCATAGTTATAGCGTTTGCTCGCCGAAAATATCCCTGCAATCTTCTATGTGACCGCAAGCTTAATTGGCTTATGCGGTCGCATAGATCATTTTAGGACACATTTTGCTTTTTTTCTTAATTCATCATTCATCCACTTATTTGATTTTGAACAATAAATTTACAACATACAATTGGCAAGTTAATACATGAATGGTACATGAGATTTACTCCATGTTTCAAAACAATACAGGAACTCAACTTTATTTTCAAAATTGGATCAGAAATCACGAAATTGCTTCTCATCCATACACAAACTATTATTGATAGTATTATTTTACAAGTTATATTATTCCTCTAAAGTGTTAGTCAAAGGAATTATATATCTTGTAGAATGTAGTTGAGTGGAAAAATCACTATTGTAGCATCTATTTTAACTCTTCGGCTGTAAAATTTATTCAACATTTCTTCTTAAAGTTCGATTTCATGCCAACTCCTTTTCGCTATTGTGTGAAGTTGAAATTCTGGTTGTATATACTAAACGGAGGTGTTAAAATTGAAAAAAAGTTGAGTTCATTTATGTATTTGTCATCTACGCCATAGTCATTTAGGCACGCTGTTTGCCACGTGGATTGTACTATTTGTTGACTAACGGAAGTTATTTTTTCTAATAATATGGAATTTATGCTCGAAAAACCATCCTTTTAACAGATATATACAGACTTCAATAGAAAGCACTTATACACGTTATGGGCATCTTTCTTCTATTTCACATACTTTTTTTTTCCTGATAATGATTACCATAATTGAAACAAATCAAAGGTTTCTACTCCCATTAAAGCACATATAGAACGGACCTTGTGCTGGTAACTTTGCATCATTTTTAACACTATTGAACCTTGTATCTTAACTAGTCACTAAAAAGAAATCCACTTTTGAGTACCAAGAAGAGGAAGAAGCATACAAAAAGTCACAGACATGAAACTTGTGTTAAGAATTATCACAAACGAGGTTTTACAGTGGCAAGAAGTTCACACTTAAATGACAGCCAGCCAGAAAACGTCCAGAATGAAAGGAATAACATTTACAGACACATAATTACAAAATACACAGGAATAACTTAATGAAGTTTCAAACTCGCACACATTGATATAGCGCAAATCATAGCGAAGAGTTTTGCTTTTTAAATACGTATCCAAATCAAGGCACAAGATCCGAACCCCCCCCCAATAAGTTAATGTCCTCCCCTGACAATAAGAAAAAATTGCTGACGCCCTAAGAAAGAACAGAAATGTCCACAAGTTGATCCTCATTCATCTTAGATGCGAAGACCACATCAATCATGTTGGGGTTGTTTTTTAGTTTTGCGGTAAGCAGTACCATTCTGGACATTGATCCCATTTTTCCTGTTTGAGGGAAGTATTTGAGGAATGTCTCTGTAAATGGTAAAACCTCGATGACCTTCTTGAATCCCTTTGTCTAAAGCTCCCAGGTCACTGAAGTTCTTCCTTCTGCCCAACTTTGGTGATTTTGCACGAGTAAGAGGTGTCTAAAATTCCAAAAACGATACTCTAAAGAATGTAAGGTACTTTACAAACAATAATATATAGGCAAACTAATATAAGTATATTTTTAACTAAACCAATGTCTTGTATTCCTTAATATAAGTTTGAAGTGAATCAACAACGTTGCAATACCTTTTTCAGTTCGACCTTTGGTGGAGGTCCCTCATGGTAGAAGCTTGGCATCGGGCTTGCTTTAAACGCCAAACTCTTCCTTAGTTGCTTGATCGCTGCTTCAGTCTCTTCCTACAAATATGTGGAAGGCAGACAATCTAATGAATTATCTGTTAAGAATCTAATGAAGAAAGAAAGTGATGTTTCTATGTGGAATACGAGGACAGAAATGACTTCTAGATACACACAGAGCATGTTTCTTATGCAGTTCTGGATTATACCGGATAGATAACAATACTTCGGTTTCCTTTTCTTCCTTAATATTATCAAGTACTATCCAATTCTTCCTACTTAAACATGCCATCAGAGTTGTCTAAAATGAACAGAGAAGTATTGATTGATGATTACATTAATATAAGATATACAATTACCTTTGTCCTTGCCTCACATTGAGTTTTCTCTGCCTCCAGTGCTTGATGTTTCTCCTCTAATTTTGTATAAAACTAAAAACACAAGCAAAGTTAGGAAACTACACAGGATGATGCATTCTGATCAGCATTATATATAGAAAATACACAGAAAAACTATAACACGAAACAGATTGATAGAATAACTACCTCTTTTCTTCTCTCTGCACGGTCATTGCACCTGAAGGTTGGGGCTGATGCAACAGTTGTCCTGAACTTTCTTGCTGATGCTACAGTTCTTCATATAGTTGAGGAACAATTTAATCAAATGAATGAGAGTCACAAGGAAATAGATAGAATCAGGGATAAGGGGAAGATCTAAATAATTGGCCTCTCGGAGAACTAGGATACGTGGAAGCAACTGAATAGTTATCATCATCTGGACGCTTCTTGTTATCAGGTTGCAATGGCTTCCTTGGTACAGTAGGCAAGACTAGCTGTACATAAACATAAACCTATTATATTAGTTGGTGACATTATGCTAATATTACATCCTCAATACAGTAGGCAGGGAAATTTTTTTATCGAGTTTCAAGAAGTTTTCTCATACATTATAAGCCACATGATACAGAAGCTTTTGAGAATAAATGCAACGGAGACGTAATCGAAAATCATAAAAATGAAAAAGATTTTCACTCTACAAGGAGTAAAAACTTTTCTCTCGGTGGTTAGACTTTTTCAAGTCAAAGAGATGGGACTAATGAAACAATAAAACCACAAAAATTCTACATCCTTTACATATAAGAACTACCGGGGAATGTTTTCCCCAGTCCAAATAAACTGCTTGATAGACAAAAGCGGTGGTCGAAATATTAAAAAGAACACTTTTGTGGGATGCGAGTTAGAATGAAGTGTAAAAATTGAAGAGGTTGGTGTGGATATTTACCTGATTCAGCTTGACAGTACTTGGCTGCGGCAAACTGTTAACATTAGATGGTTTATTGAACTCATCCACATAAGGGTGACTACCATATAAAGCACGCTTTTCAGTTGCCAGAGCAAATGGCTGTGGAACAGAGCATTTTGTTTTACAATTTCCAGCTGCCGACTTTGTAGCAGATTTTCCAGAGGTCCTTGATCTCTTCTCGTGAGCTGTTATTTTACAGCCTTCAGATTTTGCATCCTCCTTTATCATGTTAATATCAACATTTGAGCTTGGAAGATCTTTGTCATCGCCTTTGTCAACTTGGCAAAGTCTACTGATCTCAACTGACTTCTCAGAATTGCATTCCTTTATTTGACACTCCTTTAGTTCAGCATCCTCTTTCGATGCATCATCTGGTTCTAGGTCGGGATTAATTTGTTCGAACGGTTGTACGTCATCTTGGTAGCTTGCACTTTTGTAACTTTTATCGTGGGAGACACCATTTGAGTAAATTATGACGCCTTCTGGATCCTTCTCCATATGAATGTCGGTAACTTCCTGCTCCATACAACTGAAACAATAAGCTTAAGCATCAAAACCATGTCCTTCAATGTGAATCAAGCAAAATACAAAAAAGCTTTTCTATACCCCCCCTGAAAAGTATTCTAAAATTCAGTTTCCACAATTTCCATTGAAACAATCAACATGGTATGTGTTGAAGTATACATCACAAAAACGCATTTGATCCCGAGAAAATTTTGGTACAGAGCTTCCAAGCACAATTGGTTGCAATAGCATTATGCAGTACGAAGAACTTTTATGGCTAGGTTTCTGACTACTTACATCCCCAAAAATTCAAAACAAGTTAAACAAAATTTATACCAGAAACATTTTTTGTTGGATGGTTACTGTATCTGTGAACCATATGCATAAATCAGGTCAGTAAAAGAGTCCCCAACCACATGGGTCAATACCTTTTTGTTTTTTTGTTATTTTCCCAATTGCATCCATGTTAATCTTTTGAGCCCACCTCATCCGCAAGTTAAGCCGTTAAAGAGAGGACAATTTTGTTTATCTTGAGTAGCCCCCATTTTATCAAAGGCCTAACATGTGCACAAAATCCATAAATGGTTGGCGGCAAGACTCGAACCTATTCCTATACCAAATCGAACCACCTCATCTAAGAACTTGCAAATTATACACAAACCCATTCGTGGGAGATGAGATTAAATTCAAAGATTCATTTAACATTAAAATACACTAAAAGAAGCTAAAATCTTTAATATTAATTGAAGCCATCATATGGAACTAATATAAAATCCCGATAATTAAAGATAATAAACGTGATCATTGTGTTTTCCAGCAAGTAAAGAAAATGAAAGGCACATAATTATTTTACAAAGCTTTGGATAGTTCTGCCAAACATTTACGAAAAAACTTTCATATATACACAGGAGTTATATATTTGGCATATATGCTTATCAGAGAAATACTTAGCACTAATCTTCTGTTAGCCAACATCTCGAACTCATTTTTTTTTCAAAGGCTGGACACGAGATCTTATGTTCGATAATATATTGAATTGAAGATTTTTTAAATTTACACGCACACAGAAACTCAAAATTAAAATATCTATTCAGCAGAAGAATCATAACAGAAAATCTTACGAAAATCAAATGAAACATATCCAATTTAAGTTTCCACATTTCAAATTAATATGAAAATGAAAAATATAAGACATCCTTCCTTCCATACAATAATTGACAAAATGAGGTACAGGAATAAAGCCCTCCATTCACAGGGTACTAAAAACTAACACTGCCGCGTCAATTACCGCAACACATGAGAAAATTCAATTATAAGGTCCAATAAATCTTATTCAAAAATCAAAGCAATTTACATAAAACCCATAGAATTCAATTAAAATAAGAGCTAAAAAAAATTAAAATGCAGATTATAATTTGAAGGAAGGATAACAAATAAGCTGACGACGTATATAGAGCTGCTTACATTGAAACCCATAAATTAGACCAAATAACAAAAACTGGTGGAATTGTAACACATATATTGAGAGAGAGAAAGAAAATTGAAAATGTCGGAAATCTTTCTTACATATAATTTCAAATTGTAATGCTTTACGCTTGTTTGTCTTCTGGGTTTGCCTTATCGAGAGATTTCTTGAGCTCTCTCTACACTGTGCGTGTGTTTTTGTTTGTGACAGTGGATTTGTTTGCCTTCTGTAGCAGATATTATAGGT
This sequence comes from Fraxinus baroniana, assembly GCA_903798355.1. Lineage (NCBI taxonomy): Eukaryota > Viridiplantae > Streptophyta > Magnoliopsida > Lamiales > Oleaceae > Fraxinus > Fraxinus baroniana. The sequence goes on from CAIGRO010208575.1 coordinate 13,037, forward strand.
GGCTTGGCAATGGCATAGAATAAAATAACGGCGTTAGTTGACGGCAGTTGAGAATTTTGAAATTGAGTGGAAAAGAATTCAGAATTTAAGTAGTGGGGTCAGCTCTGCCCTAAAGTGATTTATTTAAATTACGATTTTAGACCATGGATTGGAGGTAAAAGTTTTTGAATTTTGGATTTCTTTATTTATTTTTATTTTTTTGGTTTACTCTTTTTATATGAGATTAGTCACATACTGAATTTTTTTTCTTATACAACAAACAAACCCTTCACTCAATCAAGTCATCCCGAATCGAAAACGAAAGAAATACAAAAATACAATAAGTCCATCTCACAAAATTACAATCTAACCCTTGTTTGGTGTAGATTATTAGGGATGGCAAAAAAACTCGTTCAACTTGATATCCATGGGGTCGTCCCGAATGGGGCGGAAATTACCTATCTAACCGGGTAAACGGGACGAGGACGGGGTGAGGGTCATTACTCCGAAGTGGGTATGGAAAATATAGTTCCCGCCCCGTTTAAAGTTAACTTTAAATTTAAGTTTTTTATTGAAGAAAAATAATAAATTTATCATCATTTTTAAAGAGAACATAAGTTGTTTTTAACAAATTAGTAAAAAAGTAAGGGTAATTGGCACAAAACGTCTCTACCTATAACGAGTATTGTGGAAAACGTCCTTACGTTTGATTTTTTGGTGCAGAACATCCCTATCTTTGCATTTTCTTGAGTAAAACGTCATTTTCACCAATTTTTAACATAAAATGACCATTATACCCTCCTATATCCATTACAATATATAAAAGAGGAAGATTATAGTCACTATTCCTAAGCCAAATGGCCAAATTTTAAGTCAGCCTAAAAGCCTACTAGCCGAGCCATCGAAGCCAGCCAAAGGAGATATTTGTT
>CAIGRO010208623.1:0-23726 GCA_903798355.1 Fraxinus baroniana
CCAGATGCACGAGTGGATGACCAACCAAGGTCTGTAGACACCTCAGAGTTTATGATGAGTATCCGATCTGGATTTGTCTCTTATCGTCGAGGAACCTCTCCTTTCATTCTCGAGGCATATAATCCTCACATATAATTCCAAAACATAAGGATTATGAAAATGAATAATAGTACCACATATGATGCATGCAAAAGGTTGAAGAGGACTAAGAAATGTGTAAATAAACTTCTAGTTTGCTTAAGGTTAAAAAAACAAAAAATAAATAAATATACGGATATCATAAATAATCATGACATATCCTACAGTTGCGTGACCATTAAGCAATAAACAATTTACACATTGAGGCCATTGTGTCTCTAATTCAACAACTTGAATGTTGGTGCATCATATATAAATCTAAAATAGATAAGCATCATTTTACACTTTCCATCTACAAGCAAGAATAATAACATCAAGTTATACGATTTAGCAGGGCAAGCCAACCAAATTGAGCAGTACATTGAGCTTTGGTTTGACAAAGAACAATTGTACCTTTTCAAATCCAAACAAGGGCTGTTCACGTTGCGTGTGAAAATGAACGAAGTGAAGGTAGTGTGAAGATAAAAATAAAGTATGTTGAAGATAGAAAATTGTGACACGTGTCCAGCAGGAAGTTGGCCTCTTTTATATTATAGTGATATAATAAGTTCGGGCATATGCATATAATTAGTGTTGCTCAAAAGAGATCACTAACTACAGTATGTTAATTCAATTGTTAGCACATATGAAAAGATGGCCGAATGAATTGGAATTAGATATATGTTAAATAACATAAGTGGAATCGGAAATCCTAATTACCTAATCACATAATCTTATCTATTATTTTAATTTGAGTTTGTTATTTAATTTATTAGAACTTTGGTTTAGAAAATAAAATTTGATTCATTAATTACCATTTTAATTTAAATTGAAACTAGGTTAGTTTAAAAATTTATAGTAAATAGTAGTTTTTGTGGGACGATATTCGGACTTAATAAATCCACTTTATTACTTGTTACGATCTGTACACTTGTGAAATTTCATGAACTATGTGCCAAAGCAATACATATGACTACAACTGTCACGTGGTGTGACAAATCAAACTCGTTCGCTTATCGTGAAATTATAAAACATTCGCCAATATGATTCGATCAATTACGAGATTCAAAAGTGTCACCAATCATCTATTTATCATTCACAACCTTCATAAGATTTGTGACATGCTTGAACGATACCATATTAGCCATTCTTAGTTGAGCAACATCCAACACCACCAAAGCATGAATGTCCCTATATAAGGCACTATGATGATTTTAAGTCAAAAGATTAATTCTACTACCAAACGTTATAGATTAACCATTGTCACTCAAATAGTTATCAATGTTGAATTTCACCGCAGGTCTCCAATGTTTGGTTCTTATAACAAAACTTTCACGTGTCCATTTTAAATGTCACTAAATTTTAACTTGTAAGATCAACTACTCACTTCAAATATAAGAAATACTATATGTGTCTATCTGTAATAACGATATATGTATCTCGTTATTATTTACAATCACGGATAATTTAAGATTCAATCTTATGTAATTTGTTTATCACAAACTTCTTGTGATTAACAGATTACCAAGATGTGAATTTACGGATTCTAATAATTTAATTTAGTAGAATAACAAATCAATCAATTAAATAATTGATGTGTCATAAATAAATGCAGTAAACATATTAAAATTGCTTTCAACGTAAATTGATTGGACATAAGGCATAACAGTTACACTTGGAAAAAATGTGTTTTGAAATAGTAATTTTTTGAAGAATGTCAAATTTTAACTCTATTGAAGAATCCAATTCGATAATGTGCTTAATTTTAAGTACTTGGTGATGGTGATATAAAACTTCTTTTTGTAGCTTCCAGCTCCTTTGAAGGTTCACGGTAATCTGCAAAATTATCGTGGAAAACCAATGCATGAATTACTATAATCTCAAAACATTCCAAAAAACAATATGAATTATTCATATTTTATCTGAATTTCGAATTTGTGGCTGAAAATTTGACTCATAAACTTTGTATTTCATCTAAACAATGAACTCTCATATATATTGGTTCAAGATGTGCGAAATAGCGAAATTAGTGGGGGCGTGTTTGATTCACCCAAATTTTTCAAGGAAAATAGAAAATAAATTCCAACTTCCACTTTTGCATTGTTTGATACACTATATTTTTCATGGAATTTATTTTTTTGGTTTGGCCACATGGTTACATTTTCCTTGGTTTTCTAGGTTACTTTTTTTTTTTATTTTTTTTATTTTTTTTTTATTTTTTGGCAATTGAAACAAATTTTATGGACAATTGTAAATTTTTTCCCTTTAATGGACAATTTCATGAAAAATAAAGACAAATGAACACCAAAATTTCAACATTTTTCAGTTGAAAAATTATATCAATCAAACACACTTAATTAACAATTCCCTGAAAAATAAGTTCTAGACAATTACTTTCTATGAAATTTATTTTCTTTCCACCCACTTTCTACCATTGCAATCAAACGGAGGCTAAGAAAAGTCTTGAAGTGAATTTCAATAAAAAAATGGGACAACCTACTACCTAGACACGTGACATGTAAATTNAACACAATTAATTGACAATTCCTAGGAAAACAATTTTAGGCAATTCAATTCCCTGAAATTTATTTTCTTTTCACCCAAATTCCAGTCTTGCAATCAAACGAACATATTGCAATCAAAAATTGTAGATTTAAACATATTTCACACTAAAAATGTTGGCAAGGGGGATTCGAAACTTGGACCTCTTATGTGAATGTATACGTTCTAGCCAACTGAACTACAAAGAATTAATGTAAACAAAAGAACTTACCAGGTATATAAATGAAACTTGATTCATTGCCCAAAAGAAAAAAACTATTCCGGCGGATCCAGCATGTGCGACCGCCATAGCTCGTCGGGTGTTAAGTCTGCTACTGCACCAGTGCACCGAATATTTTTCTATCAGTGATAGTTTAATCATACATTTCTTTAGATCTACAATAATTATAACTTATCTGTAATTTCTTTTTTATTAATTTAAAGATTTAACAACTTATAATTTTTCCAAACAAACAGCGTTGCACTTTTGACTCAAATCCTGTTAATCAATTTTCCATTTTTAGGGTCCAATTTGATTTAGTTAAAATCAGAATTTTAGCCCCGTTTTATTTCATTTAAAATTAGTTTTTTAGTAAATTTTGATAAAAGTTGATGAAATATATGATTAAAAAGTTGATAATAATTATGAATCCCATGAAATTTATGGTTGAAAATGAATATATGAAAATTGGAATATTGGATACATATGCGGGAGTAAATAATGAACTATATTTTTGAACATGAAATTCTATTTAACTTATAATTAGAATTAATAATATTGAAATGCATAAATAAAAATGAATATTAATTAAGAATAAATAATAAAGGATTCATACATTAATGAAAGCACACGTGTGAAATAAATTAATTATCAAATGCACATGTACATTGATGGTATCTAAATTGTTAAATAAATTAAATACATATTGAAAAACGAAAAGTAATGCATATTGAATAAATGAATTATAGTAGGACTAAAATCATCAAAAAAATGATTCTCACTTGATGAAATATTTAATTTCAATTAAGTAAAATTGGAGGTAAATTAGCATATATGGATGTGAATAATGAAATGTATTCTTAAATGTGAGATTTTATTTAACTTATAATTAGTATTAATAACAACGAAATGCATAAATGAAGATGAATATTAATTAAATGAATTTGAATGTGAATGTTTAATTAATTGAAAATTAATTATAGGGACCCATGCATTAATGAAAGCATACGTGTAAAATGAATCCATTAAAAATGTACATGTAAATTGATAGTAACTAAATGGTTAAATAAATTAAATACATATTGAAAAAAGAATGTATTATTGAAATAATTAAATTATAGTAGGGTTAGAATCGTTTAAAAAATTATTTTCACTTGATGTGATATTTAATATATTATAGATATGTGGCTAAAAAGTACAAAAAAAAAAATAGATTTATGTGCAGAACATTTTAATGTGTGAAAGTGAGATTGAAAATGAGTGCGTATAAAAAAGAGTTTTCAAATAATGATTATTAAATATGGGCTAAATATGTGGTTAAAAATAAATAAGAGAATTAAGAGCATCTCCAACCTTAGCACCATTTTGCACCAATTTTAGTCCCTCTCCAACTCAACACCATAATTTACATCATTTTGCACCAAAATGATTAATGTCCTTTTTGGCATTCTTTTTCATTTTGCACAATTTTTTTGTTATATTTGTATCGTTTTTTTTTATATACAACAAATTATTATTATTATTATTATTATTATTATATATTTCATAAATTTATTAATGAATTCAATACTTTTGTTAATTAAACGTAATTATTTATTTAGCAATTTAAGTAGTAATAAAATAAATAACTAAATATTTTTGAGATAAATAAATTGTTGAGAAAAAATAATGAAATACTGTTCATTTAGTGTAATGTCATGAAAATATTCTTCACTTGAAATCACCATAAATGTGCGCTTCGTTAACAAATAGTAAAATAAATTTTGTGTCCAAATATGGTACCCACAAATATTGTACTAGTTTGAATTCAAATTAACTCCACCTTAACTGAAACCAGAAAACTTATGATTTTCTATAATTAATTGTAACTACTTAAATTACGTATAAATGCAAGACCTAAATAAAAATCTCGAATCTCCTTATATCAATTCCCTTTAACCCTGAAACTTATAGATTTGACAGCACGATTTAATTATGAAAACCAATATTCCTAAATTATTTAACAATTAACTTCCCTCAAGTAGAATTAAACATATTGTTACATGTGACTTGACTATATTATTATGACGGATGTGAACATATAAAATGCATAAGAAATTTTTGAATACTTTAACATCACGTAAAGTACATCGGTATTTTTTTTATCCCCAATCAGGCTCTTCGACAATTGACACTATATTTAACTTATTTTCAATCTTAAGGTAAAACAACTCATAATATTCATACAACTATTGAGCTTACTTGTAGAAAAAATTAAATCCATGTCAATCATTCAAGAATTGAAAAGTTATTTGAATATAAAAAATAAATAAGATTAAAAAATTAAAAGTTCATGATATAAGTTTCATCGTAATCATAATATCGAAATTAAATAAATAAAGTTTAAACGATATCACTGAAAAATTGACGAAAAGTAATCCCGCACAATTGTTGATGAGTTATCGTAACAAAATCTGAAATTAATTATCTTGCTGCTTTCTTCCCTATGCGTGTGCGTGTTTGCTTTTTATGTTCCAATTTTCAGCCTGCAGCTTCCTGTCTCGTCTCTGTTTTTTTCTCACTTTCCCCCCGCCTTTTAGTCCAATTCTCCCCTTTTATTCTAATCAGTCGCCGCAATTTTCAAAATTTCAAAGTAAACACATTTTTCATTTTTATGTTTTGAGAAACAGATTTTCAGAATGAATAGAACATATTTTCAACAATTTCTAAACAAACACACAAAACACAAAATGAATTCAAATCTTAAAATTGAAATACGAAGAGAACAGCCTCTGAGATTTTCCCTTTTTCCATACCTTTTGTCTTTTTTTCTGGGAAAAATTCATATATAAAACTTTAACTATGATCATTTTCAAAATTAAAAAACAAGGTTTAAAGTTTTAAAAATTAGATATTATTAAATTTTATTTATGAAATAATTAATTCAAAAATATTTTATTGATTAAATATATTAAGATCACAAACTTTTATAATTTGACCACAAATTATCGAATTAACTGGTTACAAATTATTTATGGGCGACAGATCAAAAATTTTATAGGTTATAAATTATTTTTCGATCACTAATATAAAAAATTGTATGTCACAAATTATTATCGGTCATAAATTAAAAATTTTATAGGTCACAAATTATTTCTCGATCATAGATAAAAAAAATTTATAGATCACAATTTATTCATTGATCACAAAATCACAAATTTTACAAATCATAACTTATTTAACGATTACAAATTATCAAATGAATTATTGGTCACAAGTAATTTCTAGGCTATAACTTAATAAATTGCGAATCACAAACACGTTTTTTACGTCGCATATTATTTATTCCTCTCAAATTAATCAATTTATTGGCTACAATCAACAAATAATTTGTCAAAAATTATTTTTTGTCGCATATTAACCAATTTATTGGTTGCAATCAACCAAATAGTTGATCACCAACACTCTCCATCCCCAACCCACCCCGCATATTAACCAATTTATTGGTTGCAATCATCCAAATAGTTGATCACCAACACTCTCCATCCCCAACCCACCCCTCTCCACCACAACTAGCGATTTAGCACACAATCATTGTCGCTGCCGCCACCACCACCACCACCACTCTTCAACTGCAACCTCCTCAAAAAATCCTCAAATCTGCTACCGGGCAACACCACTATCATCACATGTATCAACAATAACCACCACCACTACCTGTATCAACAAAAATCACTGCCACTACCAAATCCATCAAATCACTGCCACCATCATATCCAATAAAGCCGCACCACCAGATCCGACAGAATCATCCCATCCACCACCAGATCCAAGAAAGACACCTCCACTACCAATCCAACAACGCTACCGTCGGATCCACCCCACTGGATCCACCGTCAATCCAACAAAACCCACGTCCACCGTCAGATTCACCACCACTACTAGATCCACTAATATATCCACGAACAAAAAACACCGCCAAAACATGTAAACTATTGCCACCACCATTCACTACGTGCGGCGCTGCAGGAAAGAAGTCTCGTCGAAGCCTCGTCGACGACGGTGCACTGCCTCGTGCAGGGATGCTATGGTGTCTTAGCGTTTGGCGATGACAATGAGGTAGAAAGAATGAGAGGTAGAGTGGAGAGAATGGATTGAGAATGAGGAAGGGAATGAATATAAGGGTTTGAGGTGTGAGAATATAATTAATTGAATATTATGATATTATTATTTAATATTAAAATATTGTATTATCATTTGATTTTTTATATATAAAGTAGGTCTCCATATAATATTCATTTTTTTCCTCTACAAAAGGGTCCAATTCCAATTGGACTTTCATCATCTTTTTTTTTTTTTTTTTATTGGTCTCAGTGTGTCATTTTAATTGCCAGCCAATTGATTGATTTCCATTCCCATTGTAAGTCTAAATAAAAGGCCTAATTAGATTAACGTTTGCTTCAGAGTCTTCGATTCTTCCATATAATGCAAGTTAGTCATTTTCTTCATTCTCTCTTCGATTTGATCATCCAACTTTTATTCAAGCGAGATTTAGTCCACAAATTTCTATTTAATAGCCAATTGACAATTTTTTCTTTTCTAATTGTTTTGAAACGGGTCCACACTGAAATAAAAGAAAATTAACCTAAGTTAAGTAAAATTTAACACCTCGACGACAACAAACTTAATAATATGGTCCAAATAAGCGTACAAAATACATTTATCTTGCAACTTTGGGTGTATGGGTTCGGGATGATTTTAGTTTAGTGTAAAATAATGCAAAACTTGCTTCAAATTTTGATGCAGGATTGAAGATGGTTTAAATAGTTTTATTTTAAAGAGGGACAAACACGTGCTGAAATATTTCACCCGTAAATCCAAAACTTCTTTCCACTTTTTATTCACATATTCTTAAAAATGATCTTTATTTCTAAACTTAAAGTCTGTTTGACAATCATTATTATAAACAAAAGTTTTGAATAGTAATTTTTAGGAGAATGTGTTGTTATAAAGTGGGGACAAATTTTTGATATACGTGTAGAATATTTTACTGTGAGGGTGTTTGGTGGGGATTAAAATTAGATTTTTAGTAGAATGTGATAAAAGTTTTTGAAATGCGTAGTTGAAAATTTGTGGACCTATGAAAGATATAGTTAATATTGATTGTTTGACTTTGATTTTGATTAAAATCAAATTTTAATCCGAACTAAATACGTGGTTGAAATGACTCTGTAACAATTCATAAAATAATCAAATGAGCCCTCAATTTTCTCAATAACTCATTTTAGTTGCCGTCAAATGACAACAAAATATGTGGTTGAAGATAAGTCCCTATTTGACAATACTTTTTTCTTTGTATACTTATTTTCAACAATATATTTATATAATAAAATATTTTGTAGTAAACTCAATTTTTTTTCTTAATTTTTAATCACATATTTTCTAAAAATCATTGTTCAAAATATTGTCTTTTCCAAAATATTGGTTGTAAAACATGGGCTAAGTTAAAAAGATAAAAATTGAGTTATAAAAAAAAGGTCCAAACAAGGACTAGGGGCGTTTGAGGCCTATTTTTTATGTCGAATGCATTTTTGAATAGTAGATTAATAGAGAATGCTTAATTAAAAAATAAAGAAAAATTTTAAATTTATGGGTAATATTATTTTATTAAAAACTACGTAGCTAGAAAAAAGAAAGAAAAATTTATCTTGAAAATGACAAAATCCAGGGCTAGGTTTGAATCACGATCTGGCTCACCTAAGATTATGACCAAGACGAGACCATGATGTTTGGGATTGAACTTTACTCCCGAGTGAAAAACTGACGGCATAAGCCCATTCATCTTCTCGAAACACGGACCCCGAAAATTAGTTGTAATAATGGGAAACCTGAAGCGGAAAAGAGGAAGAAAACCTAAAAATGAGGTGGCGGAAGCTAAAGCTGCCGCATCAGCCTCCACTTCTAACGCCGTGGTCGACGGAGCAGTGGCCATGATACCTACTGAAGCTGCCCAGGACTCCCATACCCATCGCCGTGGCCGCGGACGCCCTAAGAAGGGTGATAATCAGCCCGCAGATGACAGAAGTGACATCGTCGCGTCGCCGGAGGGGCGAGCTCCTAGGTTACACGAGTACAACAGCGCTGGAGACTTAATCGCACATAACGGGCACGTGATAGTGGAGGCTGCGGCGGCGCCTCTGCAGGTCAGGTGGGAGAGTGTGGCTGCAGCAGCAAAAGCAGCGTCGTCGATGGATTCTGTAGTGAAGGTGTTCTGTGTCCACACTGAACCAAATTTCTCACTTCCATGGCAGCGGAAGCGGCAGTACAGCTCCAGCAGCAGCGGGTTTATCATTGGTGGGAGGAGAATTTTCACAAATGCCCACGCCGTGGAGCATCACACACAAATCAAGCTCAAAAAACGCGGTTCTGATACCAAATACTTGGCCACTGTCCTTGCCATTGGTACAGAATGTGATATCGGTACGAACTATACATCTCCTTTTCTTTATCCATCTAACTTATTCTCGAATAAATTGCTGTGCTTCGTTTGCATTTCAGCTTAAACACACCGTCTAGATTAATGGTCATGGCTAGTGGAAAAGTAACGTGACATGGAGAATTTGTTAGTGCGCTTTTAGTTGGTAGTTGTACTACTACTACTACTACTACTTTTAAAATTCTCCGTTCCAAAGTAACATAAAAAGCAATACATGAAACAAGAAAGAATCTTAATTTTGTTCCCCAATTCCCTGAAGACAAACTGAGATTGACATGAATTTGGTAAAGAAAAAGCTCAGTGATCAAAATGATACAACTATGTAAATTGATTGACTAACAATGTCTTTAACCAATTTTTGACCTCCAATATTACTTTTATTTGCCTCTGTTGGTACATACTGATTCCTGTCTATGAAATAGCTATGTTGACTGTGAGCGATGACGAGTTCTGGGAAGGAGTATCACCTTTGGAGTTTGGAGATTTGCCTGCATTACAAGATGCTGTTACTGTTGTGGGGTATCCTATAGGTGGTGACACAATTTCTGTGACGAGTGGCGTGGTATCGCGCATGGAGATACTGTCTTATGTTCATGGCTCAACAGAGCTACTTGGGTTGCAGGTTGAATTCATTGATTTATTTATGTTGTATCTGTGTGGAGTATATTCTTACAAAATTTTATATTAATGAATATACTAATTTTTCATTTGTCTATTCAGATAGATGCTGCAATCAATTCAGGAAATTCTGGGGGTCCTGCTTTTAATGATAAAGGAAAATGCGTGGGTATTGCGTTTCAGTCTCTGAAACATGAAGATGTGGAAAACATTGGTTATGTCATTCCTACTCCTGTGATTATGCATTTCATTAAGGACTATGAGAAAAATGGAGTATACACAGGTAGGATAATTTAAATGGGGCAACATAAATTGGTAATGCTGATATGTGTCTGTTAAATTTCATACATCCACGAGTTACAACATTGATTTTGCATCTCTGAAATTCAGGGTTTCCAATCCTTGGGGTCAAGTGGCAAAAGATGGAGAATCTTGACTTGCGCACATCCACAGGAATGTCCCCCGACCAAAAGGGTGTTCGCATTCGAAGAATTGAGCCTACAGCTCCAGAGTCTCATCTTCTAAGGCCATCTGATGTTCTCCTCAGCTTTGACGGGGTTGATATTGCTAATGATGGAACAGGTACCATTGCTTTAATCGATTGGTGCCTTTTCTTAATTACCGTTGGCACTTTTTGCCACCTGGCCCAACTATTGACTTCACCTCGGTTTAGCTGCTTGAACGTGTTTTGCTAGTTGGGGCCCATGTTCATGAATTCTCATCTTATGTAAATTATACAAAAGAGTTCCTAATTTGATTGATGTTTTAATGGTGACTGAATATATGTCGGTCTAGTTGAAATATTCTATTGGTTCTCATTTATTGTGTTGAAATAAACCTCAGGGGTTTGATTGAAGCATTGTTTAGACTCCTACAATTACTGTTATAACTACTGAAACATTTCTTTGTGCATTTGTTTCTTCCCAGATTTCACTGTAAATTGCTTGTGTAACGTGTTATAACTCTACAAAGTTATCATAGAAGTTCGGTCTTGAAAAGTTTGTGCATATTGAATCTGTTTGAAAATCACAATCCTAGATTGCATAACAAACTGAATTTTAAGGTTACCTAATGGAAGAAGTTCCTAAATCAAAAGAATGGTAAATGATATTGTTAGTTGAATTCTTTTGTATATTAGGTTTAACGACATTTGCAATCAATTTCAGCATCTACTCATTTTCATCTATTTTGTGCATTGCTTGATTGTTGATCGGTCTATCTTTAGCTTTTTTCTGTAATTTCTGTCAGTTTGCCTGGACTTTAGCGTTTCTAATTCCATCTCATATAATTATCTTATATTGGTGTCTGGTACATGGAGTAACATATTTATCCTTTGCTACTTTACATTAGGCATTTTCTGAGAAGTTTCAACTAGTTAAAGCAATCTAATTTTCTTTAACTGATTCTGTTTTCAGTTCCATTTAGACACGGAGAGCGTATTAGTTTCAGTTATCTCATTTCTCAAAAGTACGCTGGAGATTATGCTCTGGTCAGGGTCCTCCGTAATTCCAAAGTACTTGAGTTCAACAAAAAACTTGACACTCACAAACGCCTTATCCCAGCACATATTAATGGCAGACTACCTTCGTATTACATAGTTGGTGGATTCGTGTTCTCTGCTGTTTCTGTTCCATATTTACGTTCAGAGGTGCGTTATTGAGATCGTCACTATGCGTTCACTCTGTAATTGGTTTTCCCTGCTTAGGTGCATGTTTTTCTTATAAATAAATAAGCCATGTAATAAATAATATTTTTGTTGGTCAAAGTTGGTTTAAGTTACATATTGCTATGATACTGTTATATATACCACTTATGTTCTTTTTTGAAAAGAAGTAACATATACGATGATGTTTTCAAAAAAATAAAATTAAAAAGTAAGTAACTTTAAGTTAATTTTAAGCTTAGACAGATGTGCTATCAGTTTCCGCTCTGTCTAAATTGGAAAAAAATCTTAGAAGTTCTATTGCTATGTTTGTGAAGGTTCTGTCTTCTTACTTTCTATTGCCTGTCTTATACAACTCCAGTATGGAAAAGATTATGAAATCGACACTCCAGTCAAATTGTTCGACAAACTTCTCCATGCAATGGCACAGTCAGTAGATGAGCAGCTAGTTGTTGTTTCTCAGGTTTTTTCCCCCTCTTTTCGTAACTACCTCCATGACGTGTTCTGTGAAAAACTTCCAAATTTGAACTAATCATTGCTCGACTCCTTGTTGAGATTGTATTAGGTGCTTGTTGCTGACATCAATGTTGGATATGAAGATATAGTCAACATACAGGTAGAATAATTTTGACACTATAGCTGACAATTTCAGCATTTGATACGAGTGATTTGTTGGTATTGTTAAATCTTTAACTGTGTGTGTATATACAGATCCATGCCTTCAATGGAATGCCTGTCAAGAATCTAAAGAGTTTGGCTAGCATGGTGGAAAGCTGTGAAGAAGAATTTTTGAAGTTTGATCTTGAATATGAGCAGGTTCATCTTCCCCTCAAAACCCCTAAAAGGAAAAAAAAATTGAGAAGGAAAAAGAGAGAATGATATTCTGGGCTTGATCAAATATGTCCTGGGCAATCCTAAGGTCAATTGACTACCCTGTTCATGCTAAATTTTTTTGGTTTGTTCTCACTGAATTTTTCTGTACAATGTGTAGATTGTAGTCCTGCAGACTCAGAAGGCAAAAGCTGCAACAAAAGATATTCTGGCCATGCATTGTATCCCTTCAGCCATGTCCGATGATCTGAAGAAAAGCTAGCTGCTAAAGGTTTGGAAGTTCTTATCCCACGGTAGTGTCTTCTAGTTCGCTTGCCACTTTTGCTCTCTCGTTTGTTATATATTTGAGTTTACTTACAAGTAGTGGCTCTTCAAAGTATGTACCTGTCTGAATCTTAAAATAGTAAAGACTCTCGGTGTCAAAATAATGCCGTGCTTATTTTGCCCGAGGATCTCACTGAAGCCGAGATTAGTTCATCAAAGTTCTAACAAGAGCTCCACATTTTGTAGAATTTTCATCTCACTACATAGAATCTGGAAATTGCATTCTGAAATTCATTGGGAGGAGAATTTTGAGGCAAAGAAAGAAGATAGTAGCTTTTACCTTCTGATATTTGGATTTAGCTTAGCTATACATATATGTTACAAAGAGAGAATTACTCTCTGCATACCGAGTCAACTATAAGCTATACATATCTGTTTACAGAAGAGAGAATTACTCTCTGCATGCTAATCACCTCTTCTCTGCCCCTTCATTTTTGTAACTTTGCAACAAGGGATGTTTTTGGGTAGCCACAGATTCCAGATCTCCGATTTCATCAAATTCGGCGATATCCTCTTTTGTTTTGCCCCACATTACAGTATAGAATCCAATCGCTATTATTGTTGCACCGATGATGCTGCAAAATAGCACACGGAAAACAGAAAATGAGTTATTTTGTTTTTAGGTGGGTGATGTGTGGTGGGGGTAGAGGTGTACCTTCCTAGATAAAGAGTATCGCCAAGGATGACGACTCCCATGGCAGCTGCAATGGCAATGGACAATGGCTTGAACATGGCCACATAGACAGGTCCCCTTAAGTGCAAGGCCCATGTATGAATAACATTGTTCAAGCCGGAGCCAAAAACCCCCTGTGTATTTTTATTTCTTATCAAACTTCAGAATCTGGTGGGAATTAAGGAAAAAGCAACTATTTTCATCACTTACAGAGCATAAGATAGAGGCCAACGAGATGTTAGGTCTTATTATCCATTTGCTAGAGTCTGGTTCTGCAATGAGACCTACGAATGACGCTAGGATGCTCACAAATAAATTGTAGAAGAACATCAGTGTCAGTTCTGCCGGGTACTCTTGCATGATATGCGTCTATGAATAAAACACTAAGTCAACTCCAAGTTTTATTTATTTTCCAAAAATAGTAGTAAAGGGAAATTTGCACTATCGGTTACCAAACTTTCTAAAATAGGCCATAAAGGCTCGTTATCAAATTTCTTCCCTTTACATCTCCAAACTTCCACTTTTTGGTGCATAGTCATATTGGTCTCTATGTGACGGAAACTGTCAATTTTTGGGTCAAATAGTCACTTGTCTTGCACAATGACTTATTTTGAGAGATCAAATATTGACCCTTTTTGCCCCAAACAAAAGATGTCAATTTTTCCATCAAATAGTCACTTGTCTTGCACAATGACTTATTTTGAGAGAGATCCAATAGTGACCCATTTTGCTCCAAACAAAAAACGTCACATCTAAGCACTTTAGTTTTAAGAGAAAATATTTTTATGGCAAAACGAACTCTTTAGGTCATACGAGGGAAAAAATTGATGATTTTCATTCAATCGGGATTAACTTGCCCCAAGAATAGAAGTTTGAGAATCTATGAGCTAGAAA
Source organism: Fraxinus baroniana (assembly GCA_903798355.1). Lineage (NCBI taxonomy): Eukaryota > Viridiplantae > Streptophyta > Magnoliopsida > Lamiales > Oleaceae > Fraxinus > Fraxinus baroniana. The sequence goes on from CAIGRO010208623.1 coordinate 14,357, forward strand.
AAGCTGGGCGGAGTTTTATCTGTAAAAGTTTGAGACCAGTATTTGCAAATTTCCCAATAAAAGATTGTAAGAATTAGCTTTTGGTATCCACACCAGAACAATGTACCACACTGGCACCAAAATATATTCAACGGTGAGAAATAGGCTGCCAATAATCCAGTTTGATTGCGATGAATGTAGAATTTGATGCTTGGCGGGTGTGGAATTGATACTTGGACCCTTGAAAAGAGTCACTACAAATGCACCTGATATTGAGATCAGAGTGCCAACCACTTTAGCCCGGCTACTTGTGCTCGATGGTTCTAGCTTTTCCATCCTACAAACAAGGATAAGCTATCTAATGATTGGTCCAACTTGGATTATAATAACTCTTATTAATCTAGACTAGATAATCCAATCTATTGTAACCAATCCTGTCAAACCTGAATTAAATCGGGCCGAAACTGATTCCGTTATGAGCAAAAAATCATAAAGTTAGAAGTCATTAATACAAGTCAAGAACTTATCGATTCACATCAGAATTCTGATTAAAAAAATCCTAGTCCAACTCTCGATCTTTAAAAAATTAAGAGCCTGTTTAGTAACAATGAAAATCTAATTAAAATTGAAAATATGACCGTTATTGGATCTCACTCGTATAATAAAAGTCGTATAATAAAAGTCGATAATAAAGGCTAGTTTTTCAATTTTAATCCGATTTTAATTTATACCAAACAGGCTCTAAACGAAAAAATATCATGAACAGGAGACATCAAAAGCTGGAAGAGGTGAGAAAAGGACAGAGAAAAACATTATAGGTGAAAGAAACCTGAAAATGATGGCAAGCACGAAAGTAAAAGCCGGCGTCAGGTTGCTGATGGCTGAAGCAAGCGTTGGTGATCCATAATTGATTCCAGTATAACCCATGATCTGAGATGTGCACCTGCCTTACCACAAAACTCGTGTAATTAGAATGCTTTAATTCAACAAATTTCTCGATTTCCAGTAACTGATTCAATAGATTGAGCAATTTACACTCGAAGCGGAAATATTCTGATCATGATGGAGAAGTTCAATTCATTCACTATTCTTAGTTTATAAATTTTCTCAGTTCTAATCATTAATTTAACTAAATTAGATGCGTAGATTTGAATAATTTACCCACGCTATGATTCCGAGAAGAAAAAAATTGATCATGATGGAGAAGTTCAAAAGAGGAAACTCGTGAAATTCTCTGATTTCCATTCACTAATGGAAAACAATTACATGCGCAGAGTTGAACAATCACTCACCCAATAACTCCGAGTAGAAAAGTTTTGATCATGATAGAGAAGGTTAACGGAGGAAGCACTCTCGATCTGCTTCCACGGAGAAACATCGCCGGAAGTAGAACAAGCGCCGCCACGGCATAGGCGTAAACGACGAAAACATGATGGCTCATCCCGTGGTTAGTGGCGAATTTGAACAGTGTGTTAAGGCCGACGTTCGAGCACTCCATCGCCACCAGGGCGGTGAACGGAAGCACATCTTTGTAACAGTATCGGTGCCCACCTCCTCTTGCCATCGATCGTCTCTTTGCTTACTTCCCCACCAGCAATATGCACTGATGATTTGGTTAATTGCTGTGAGTTTTATAGTCTGTTTTGTACAGAGTAGGACAACAGTTGAAGTCGACACCTCACAGAGTGTGTTTGGCTGAGCTTGAGAAAAAGGTTCAAAAGTTATTTATTTGGAAGGTTAGTCATAAGTAAATTTTTAAGCTTAACCAAACATGTTCTCGTGTGCTTATAATTTATAAAAATAGGCCTCTAAAATATTTTCTTAGAAGTACTTTATTCGTTAATTGGAATATCTTTTGTGTAGATTCAACTCTTCTCTTAATCTCTGTCACATTATTAGAATTGAATGGATCTGTTCAATCGAGAACCATCCATCATCGAATCGACCAGAACGGTATTTGGAGTTTCGCTTTCTTTTGACATAACGGCCCCCTAGTAGGACGTTTGCATGGCGAGCTATTAGTTAAATGGTAGAGCACGTCCTTGATAATTGTGTCGTTGTGCCTAGGTTGTGAGGGCTCTCAGCCACATGGTTGGTTCATAGTTCAATGCGTTCATCAACGTCTAATCTTGAGATGTGGATCATCCAAGATTATTAGCACGACGTACTTCTGCTTGAAACGGGATTTGAAATCAAAACTCTCCTCAGTAAGATAGATGAAACGACTTGGGTGAGATTCAATGTCCTTGATAATTGTGTCGTTGTGCATAGGTTGTGAGAGCTCTCAACCACATGGTTAGTTCATAGTTCAATGTATTTATCAACGTCTGATCATGAGATGTGGATCATTCAAGATAATTAGCATGTCGTACTCCTCTTGCTTGAACCTGAATTTGAAATCAAAACTCTCCTCGGTAAGATAGATGAAACGATTTGAGTGAGATTCAATGTAGATCCAACTTTCGATTTACTCGTGAGATAAAGCATCCTCCAAAAGGAATAAGTCCCTTGTACATGGGAGGTTGCAAGGACAGTGTAAAGAGATTGAGATGCCAATAGTTGATTGAATCTGCCAGTGCACATAGCATAATTCTAAAAAAAAAAAAAAAAATTGATTTTGGGGTCGAATTATTTTGTGATTACAAGTTTCCACGTAAATAATACTGTAAGACAAAAGAATGATGGTGCATTAGCACTGTTGGTGGTGATTGATGACGAAGCAGACGGTGATATCAATGTCTTGGTTCAATTATTACTTAGGATATATCTTTTTATTATGAGGTCGAATAAGTTGCGTGAGACTTTGTGAGAAATCTTTATTGTAAGGTCGAATAAGTTGCGTGAGACTTTGTGAGAAATCTTGTGGGGCCGAGATCTTATTAATTAAAGGAAAAAAATTACGTCTCGATTCATAAAATTTTTACTTGTTAGTTAAACATCATTATTAATTTGTTTTATAATTATTATTCACTCTGTAATCATTCATTTCATAAGATTCACCAACTTATAATTTCAATAAATTTTATCAAACCCACGCTATCTTTTTGTGGTGGTAGAATTAGAATATTATATGCAACAAAAAGGTTGTATATAGTTTCCGAGTCAGACCGCAATCGGCCTAGTAAATAATCTACACCAATGCAACTCACCCACTTTGGATTGTGTCGACATTTGTTAAAATATCATGCCTTCTTAATAAATAAAGATATAAAGATGTTGTGCTGAAATGTCAAAACATATATTCACGTCTTCCTCCGATTTGTTAAAAAGAGATTATGTGTTAAGCTATCAAAAGTTTTTACCCCAAAACTATTAAAAATGGAAGGGGTGGAAATGAATGGTTTCTTTCAAAGAAGAAGTCCAGAATATTTACTATAATTATTCCCTCAGTCTCATTACCAAATTTATAACAATTGATTATGTGTATCCGATCGAATTCTTCTAAATTAATTTATTTACTTTTCCCGTGTTCAAACAAATCTTACCCAATTAAGTCAATTTATCATATTTCCATGGAATCCAAATAAGCCTTAATCAAGAGCATTCAATCACCAAAAAAATTCATGTAATGACCTCGACAACCATAAATATGCATCTCTACCCAATTATCCAAATTGCAAGTTTTTACTACATGTTCTAACAAATAATTTGCATCTCGGAGTAATTATCGCTCACAAATCAATTTATTAGCGGCAAATTAATTCAAAACATTAAGAAAAGTAAAAGCTATTCACAACATCAATAGGAGATAATACAACTTTTTAATTAAAATTAAGATTCAAAACTATGTTATAATCCTTCATCCTAACTATCTAATTAATTACACATCATGGGAGAAGAAAAATACAATAGAAAATTAAAGTAAATTATCGAGTTTTAAGGAAAAACTGAAAAATGATGAAAATCTTGCACGAAGAAATCGCCTTCTTCTTGTAAATCCTCGAAACCCCAATTTCTTGATTTTTTTCTCATCATTTTGGACTTTTTTTTTAAATTGATGACTTTTGTGTCCCAAGAGATCCTTTTGACTTGTATAATGAGTATAATGGACCCCTAAGCCTCGACTTATTATAAAACAAGATTTATGTCAAAATAATTGTTCAAATTGGTTTCCACAAAGAGTTTTGAGTAGAAAAAGAAATAATTCACTTTTTAAATTATACTCATTTTCTCATGCAATTTTAGTATTTCATCTTCTAATCTTTGCAATTAAGTCCCCTTCATCTTAAAATCATTTATAATTAACCCAATGTAAGTTTCAAAAGTTTGCAATTTCGTGTCCATGCTTTTCAAATGTCGAATTTTATTCTTGAAGAATTTTTATCAAATGCTCCATTAAAACTTTCAATTGATCATTTACATTCCAATTATCTTCAATTACTTTGAATCAACTCCAACAAAGCTCCAAATAGCCATTTTGGCATCAATTTTTATCCAAGTCGGGATTTTTTTTTTTTTTTTTTTTAATAATTGACATAATTTATACAAATTAAGTAGATATCCACCGAATTTACATATAATTGAATAAGGATAGAAGTTCGAATAAGTTTATAAAATGCACTTATCAAATACCCCAAACTTAATTTTTTTGTTCATCCTAAGCAGGACCTACTAAACACACAAGTAAACAAATAAAAATATAAATACATTATATAACTTTGTCAAACTCGCATCAAGTATTGAAATTGTTTGCTAATTCATAAGTAATAACTAAGACTAGTTCTTTATTTATTCTATGGTTGATCGATGTGTGTGCATAATCAATCTAATAATCATGAACTTTTTAAGTTGACTATTTTTCGATCCATAATGATCAAATATTTCCTTACTCTCCCGTGTGATACACAAACTTAATTTTTTTCAATCACATACCCGGGTGTATATTCTAAGGTTGATTACACAAAATTCTTACCATTCACTTGTGTTTGGTTAGGTTTCATCAATGGAAGCCACTATCTAGATATGCGATGATTCTTCCTAAATTTGAATGTCTCACCGTCTAAGTTTCAACTATGATAATAACACTTAGTAGAACTCTAAATCACCAATTAAGTATTCAAGACTCAGCCGAATAGAAAAAATGCTCATAATTATTTTGTTAATGCCTTAACACACTTTTCTGTGTTTTTATTTCCTTATAATAGGGATAATTGCAGCAGTGGTACTAAACTCTTCATTTAGTAGCAGACTTTTTCTTAAACCTTTTATTTGTATCACCCACGGTGCCAATCCTTTCAAATTGTCGCACCTAAAGTCCAAATGGATGGTTTCTGTTAGTTTGACCATTAGTTGACCAAATAATTGACTAATTTTAAAAGGTTAAAATGATAACTTTACATTTTTTTTATAATAAAATAACTAAAATCAAATCATTAAAATTAAAAACCACCTTCATCTTCTCCATCCACCACGCACATACCCACCCACTCCAATACCATCACTTTTGGGGCCCAAAACTCAGCGCAACCACGCCGACAATGACAACAAGCTTTGGCACTTCGAGCCTAAGAAGTAGTAGGCCATATGGGTTTACGTTTTCCATCTCATATGTTGAGTAATACCCTTTATGTGTCGGGCCGACCTGAACAACCAAAAGAAAAAACTCCTACATTGAGTTTTGTTGCCAAGCCATACACTGGTGGCATTATCAAAAAGTCTGGAGAACTCGGTAAAATGTTTATCCCTATTGATGGCTCCAGATCTAGAAAATTTGATCCCATTAACAGTGCTCCTTCAAGGATAGGGTCTTTTGGTGGTTCTGCATTGCTATCAAACTAGTTAAATTCAAGCAATCGTGTGGGTTGAAAACCTAGATTTGGGTTTTGCAAATAAAATTTATTTGTTGGATTTCTAAACTGGTTTAGAATGTTACTTTAGTTTTTATGGAGACGTTTTTTTCATTTCTAATTAATTCTTGCTTTCCACTATCTAATATCTAAACGTTGAAGTAGGCATTGTACGAGAATTGTTATACTCAAAGCTAATGATTTTAGATGTTTCATTGTTGATGAATTCCCAGCTTAACGAATTTCCTTTGAGCAACATGAGGTTTGCAGATTTGGGGTGGGGTGTGTGTGAGGTGCATGGAGAAAATGAAGGTGGTTTTTAATTTTAATGATTGGATTTTCGTTATTTTATTATAAAAAGATGTAAAGTTACTATTTTAACCTTTTAAAATTACTCAAAATTATTGTCAAACTCAATATATATATCAAACACTTTTCAAGATGGAGAAAAAATTGATTAAGATTGTAAGGAATTTGAGTAGAGGATATGATGCGATATGAAGTATAGATCCCACAAAAAAACAAGATTAACAGAAAGCAAACCAAGAAGAAGAAAACTGGCAGAGGAACTGAATATTTTATTGACAACCAAAGTAGAGAAAATACAATTGTGCAACTAAAGGTCTAATAAACTGAATAAGGAGCATAGTATTTATAGGAGATTCGTCCAAAGTCAAGGAAACTAGGTCAAAAATCGCATAAAACCAAAAAATACGGAAAAATAATTACGACCGTACCTCGAGCTTGAGCAACAAGCGGGCGACAGGGTTGTCGCTCGACGACAAGTGGGCAAAGTCTTACATGCTCCAATTTTGTTCCTCTTGCTCGAGTGATCGTTCAGCGCCCTCAATTCGTCTTTTTTCCTTCTTGGATCCTATTTTGACATCTTCAAGCCCAATACTTCAAAACGCAAACCCTAGACCCAATTTGGACTAGATTTGGGTCATAATACCCAACAATCTCCACCTTGACATAAATCCCGGTGCAACGAACGAAGTTCCAAAATTTCTCCACCTGAAAAAATAAGTTCAACTGTATCGAAACAAACTAAACTCTTCAACTGAACCAAAACTCTCTAATACTCGAAAATACTTTTCCTCTTCCACTATATCCAGACACTGATACAAATGAACCTAAACCCCTGGGTTCCTAAAATTCACAATGAATTCAAAATTTACCAAACAAGGTCGAAACACACCTTGTAGCAGAATTTTCACTAAATGCTTTAACTGAGGCCCCTGGCTAGACTCACCACCTTCAACAACTCCAAAAGCATGCACGTCCAGATCAACATTCCCGTACCTATTTCCAATGGGCCTTTCCCTAGCCGTTGAATACAATGGAACCGCAGACTGTGGTGGCAAAGCGAAATTACCCATATTCCCCAAACTTGACAGAGCAGTATTCTTCAAAATAGACTCAACTCCTAATGGTACTGTACTAAACTGTATTTCCACTACAATACTAAACTTATGCTGATGTTTCTTCATTGATTCTGTCCGACCCTGCAAGATGTATAACTGGGACTTTCTCCACCCCTGCAAAACAACACGAACATCTTTCCAAACCTTCAAGACTCCACCTGCACCAGAGAACGTGTACCCTCTCAAATCCAGGGTACTCAGTGAGATGATATTCTTCTTCAAGTCTGGAACATGTCGAACCTAACCAAGTGTTCTGCTTATACCATCCACCAACATTAATCTGACTTTTCCAATACCAGCTACCCGACAAGATTCGTTGTTTCCTATAACAACGGCCCCCTTGCATCACCGTTTCATATGATTCAAACAAATCTCGATTGAGACTCATATTGTTAGGCTTGGATTCTACATCAAAAATAGTTAGAAGATCTCCCTCACTTACATAGTTCTCTGCGATGTTAGCTTCACCTGAAGTCTCCAATTGCCTTCCACGATTTGTAGCTGAATTACCCTTACCCTGCAGCTTCTCGTAATCCTTCTTAATGTATCATTTCTTCTTACAGTAAAAGCAGACCCTATGTTGAAATCCACCCTCGACTTGCCTCTTCTCCGATCACCACAAATCACAATAGCTTCATTATTCCTGGAACTACCTCCAACCAGATGGTTTAGCTTTTCTTTTGAGAAAAAAGCATCATATGCTTCTTCAATGATTGTGTCACGACTGTACAAAATCATGTCCCTAAACGACGAAAACGAACCAGGCAGCGAGCACAACAGGATTAAGGCCAAGTACTCTTCATCATATTTTACCTCTAACGTCTCCAGATCAGCGACAATCTCCTTAAACACGACCAGATGATCTTCCAGTGATTGGCCTTCTGTCATGTGATGAGAATAAAACATTTGCTTCAAATATAATTTGCTAGTCAGACTTTTGGTCATGCACAATTGCTCCAATTTCAATCACAATGCAGCTGCTGTCTTCTCATTCAAGACGTCCTAAAGAATGTTGTTAGACAGATGAAAATGAATTTGTGAAAGTACCTTGCGATCATCTCATTGTTTCTCCTCTGTTGTCCAAGTTGTGGGAATCTTGTCAAATCTCAACAAAGCATCATCCAAATCCATATGCACTAATACAGCTCTCATCTTCACTTGACACAAAGAAAATCTTGTACTGCGATCCAACTGCGGAATATCATACTTCATGGTAGCCATCGATAATTAAAACCTCTAACGAATGAAAGCCTTGCTCTGCGGAACTGCTGAACCTTAGCTTTGATACCACCGATTAGGAATTTAAGTAGAGGATATGGCGCGATATGAAGTATAGATCGCACAAAGAAAATAAATTAAAAGAAAGCAAAACAAGAAGAAGAAAATTGATAGAAGAATCGAATATCTTATTAACAATCAATGGACAGAAAATACAATTATGCAAATAAAGGTCTCATAAACTGAATGAAGAGCCTAGTATTTATAGGAGATCCGTCCAAAGTCCTAAAACAAGGAAACTAGGTCAAAAATCGTGTAAAATAAAAAAATACGGAAAAAAGATTATGGTCGTCGGCTGTCGCAGCGACAAGCGGGTGAAGTCTTCCCTACTCCAATTTTGTTCCTCTCGCTTGAGCGTGAGTCAAGCGACTGTCCAGCGCTGTCAATTCGTCTTTTTTCCTTGTTGGACCCTATTTTGACATCTTCAAGCCCAATGCATTAACACATGAAACCCTAGACCTAATTTGGACCGAATCTGGGTTACAAAACCCAACAAAGATCATGCATCTGAATCTGTACCTACATCAATAGATTCATTCAATTCTCATGAACTCTCAACGAGGGAGCATAGGGTGGTCCCCATTCATAAAAACTTAAATCTTCAGGAGAATCATAAAATTCTTCCCCATAAAGATTTAATTTCTTCTTTTGAAATCAATTTCAATCCTAATGTTCCTAAGACTCAATACACTTTTGACAAAGATGATGATTCATAAATCTTGTTGAACTTTTGTTCAACAAGATTTCAACTCCAAAACACATGTTCCAATCCATATTGAACTTTTGTTGTAAACTCATTTACAACCTATGGGTTCTAATCCATTAGGCAAGTTGACCAAGGTCCAAACCTTGGTTACATTAAGTTCATATCGGATATCATAGCCTTATGCCATGTCAACGAGT
>CAIGRO010208630.1:0-12295 GCA_903798355.1 Fraxinus baroniana
AAATCTTGCTTATGTTGTCCATCTTGTTATCCAGTTTATGACTGCTCCTTGCTATGTTCATTATGCAACAGTTCTTCAAATTCTACATTATGTGAAAGGGTACCTTGTTCCATGGGCTTCACTTTTTTTCCCACTCCTCACTAACGTTATAAGCTTATTCCGATGTTGATTGGACTGGTGATCCTATTGAGCAACGGTCTATCACCGGGTTCCTTTTTTTTGTTGGGTGATTCCTTTATTTTTTGGTAGATCAAGAAAAAACAGCTTGTTCCAGCATTGAGGCTGAGTATCGGGCACTTGCTGCTTCTGCAGGATATGGATATTTCTCTACAATCTAGTATCTCTATCTATTGTGACAATCATAGTGTCATTCAGATTACTCACAATGATGTCTACCATAAGCACACCAAGCACATCTAGATTGATTGTCATTTTGTGCATCATCATTTGCGGGAGGGCACTCACTCTCCTTCTATGCTCAGTTCCTTCGGCTAATTAGTTGACAGATATTTTCACAAAGATGCATCCTCCTGGCATGTTCAAACCCTGTGTTTCCAAACTCGATCTCGTGTCCACTTCACCACCTTGAGTTTGAGGGAGGAGGTTGATTGATCCTTGACTTATTCTGTATACTCTTCATTCACACTGATTGATTGCAATTAAAAAATTACCTGGTTTTTTAATTATTGTATTACCTATTTTAATCAGCCTCTCTCTACTATATATAAAGGCTGCTTATGTTATCTTTTCTCTAGTCTTCTTTATTTATTTATTAGAATCTTGAAACTTTGATATTTTCAAGCTCTAGTTAATTACGGTATATACCAAGAAAGTAAATGTTAATGTGTTGAAACAAACTCGAAAATTTGATATTTTCAACTCTATTTTCTTGCTACCTAGAAAGCAAACAAAAATATAATATTTCATACATAAACTCAACATAACAATCGGCCAAATTTTATACACTTTTTTCTTCATTGCACGTCAGTATGTAGCAAGTAGGATTGTACAACTCGACTGTCAATAAACTTTTTTTTTCCCAAAGAAGCACCTTTCTTTATTGCAAGGGAATAGAGTTGTTCTGCATGTACAGGTGGGGGTTCTGCTGACAACTCACATAGAGGTGGGTCCCACGCGAGACCCATGTCAATAAAAAAAAAAATAAAAATTACTCCACCCTGTACATGCAGAACAACTTAAGGGAATAAAGTATGAAAATATCTGAAATCTGGAAATTTAAAGGGATTGTACAACTCGACTATGAATCTACTGAAGACCAAAACACAAGGATAATACTACTGAATCTTATCGAATCAAGTCATATGGCAAGCATATGCTATTATGACATTTCACTCGTTTCAGTCTTAAAATTTTTATTTAACTTTGATTCTTCTGAATCAAATCCTATTGCTGTGTTGAAGAGGGGTAAATTGAATAAATGAAATAAAAACATGTATATATATATGTGGACAAGTACCGCATCGTCTCGTCCCCTATCCTACCGCTGCATAGTTTGTTGCACAGATGGAGGCAATGCAGCTGCTTTTCGTTTCTGCCTCTCCATATTCCCATGCCACCCTAAATTTATTTTTAATTAGAAAAGAAAATAAGAAAGAGTTCAAGAAGTTGGACAATTTGTGTGTGTAGAGAAGAGAAAAAGAGGTACCTATAGACATGTCAAAACCCTGGTTCTTGAGCTCCCTATACTCTTGGCACAAGGCACAAATCTCACAACAGCAATGAACACAGCAATCAGTGCAGGGGCTCTCGTCCAAAAAATACTGTCCCCTCAATTTGGACCTATAGAAGCACGAATACAGACACGAGCAACCTGTTAGGCACAACATCATCGAGTACAATACTCCGCTTACTCCGCAAGCTGCAAGTCAAATACAAACACAATTATTATCAAGAAATATGCAGTATAGGTACAGCCAATCATTTCTTGTGTTGAATGAGGCTTACATGTTGATCCTCTGTCCACAATTTCTGCAATCCGACCAAATGTTACACATGGACACCAGCATGTTAAGCAACCTAGTTTATTCACAAAAGAAAAAAAAAAAAAATAATAAAGTCACAAAAATGTACCAAGAACTATTTTTGTATTCTTTACTCGAACATAATTGTGAAACAAGAATCCTTGATTACAGTACCATTTGGTACATGTACAAAGTAAACAACTTACAACTGCTAAGATCATGACAGCAATGACACAAACCGGTGGACCACCGCCCTGGAGTCTTTTTCGAAACGTGCTTATCGGTAACATTTATCAAGACTGGGACTCCAGTGACTGGCGTTTGCTGTTGATCAAAATGAGAAGACATTGTCTCTGGCTCCGGCGGCGCTGATGGTGCCGCTGACATTTTCATCTTGAATAGGGGTTGAATGAAAGAAGGAAAGTTGGAATTTATTTTTAAAAGCAACGGTTCATAAAATGTGGCGGTTGACGGTTTGACAACGGTTGGCAGCGATTCCTTGCCAATTGCCAACTCTTTATAAATTCTAGGTGGTTATTTTTTTATTTTTTCATGGTTGTAGACGGGTGTACTATATTTTGTCCACTCCCGGTTTTTCGAATCTCATCTTTTAGTTTCATGTTGGTGTTCAAAGTGTATCAGTCCACACGAGTTATCGTTACTTCATTATCAAAGTTTCTGCCTCGTCCAACGTTCATATTCATCAAGCATGGTGACGTGCGTGTAAGTCTGCATTGATTATTAGGTTTTCACTTCGTCCCGAAGAAGTTGTGGTCATCATTTTCCTTTACAATAAATGTCCCATTTCGATATGTTGATTCCCGAAAAAGTAACACCCTATATTACAATGATACCCGAATCAAAGAAAGGTTTAATATGAAATTTAGGATGAGAAAATGAGATATGCACTAATTAAATTCCAAAATACCAAGGAACCGCTGCCAACAGTTGTCAACCCGTCAACCGCCACATTTTATGAACCGTTGCTTTGATAATGTCTTAATATTTTTAAATATACTATTATTACGTGCACAATAGAATGCTTATTTTAACAAAGATGGAATGTTGCGAATCATTACATGTCCTTATATATGGTAGATTTCATACTGTATTTTTTTTTTCACGTTTTGTGAAATTGTATTTTATACTAAAATGTTACATTTGGTACTTCGACACCTTATATATACTATATTTTGTCATGTCGATCATGGTATTCTAAGACTCATATCGGGTTTTATATTTGACTCAAAAATACTATAATTTTTGAATTGTAGAGAGAGGACACTTGATTTAATACTCAAAATTTGGAGTAAAAGGGATTAAGATACAAAGATGAGATTTCTTTGGAATGTTTTGAAATTTTTTGGGTTATCATAGTTTTTTTTATACCCAGGTATCCCAGCTTACACCAGACAATATCCTGGACCACCAGCCACCGACCCCTCAATAACTGACGGAGGTAAATCGCGAGTTATGCCCAAGTTGATCAGGGTCCATGCACCATTTATACTCCTGGCTTCAAAAAAGTCTCCTTCATAATCATTACATCACCAAGCTGCTCCAACCAAGAAATGGTTATTACATCACCCAACTGCTCCAACCAGGAATCGAACTCTCCACGCTAAGGTTGTAAACCCAGCAATATCCGTCCTTTCCCAACTTGGCTGTGCCCCCGAGGGGCGGGTTATCATAGTTTTGATTTGATATAACGGATGAGGTATTATGATTTGAGGAATTTTGGATGGTTCCACGGTAATTTGGGGATTTTTGATGATAAATTTAGTGTATTTGATTTAGTGTGTTTGGAGGAGCGATATAAGTCAGTTAACTAATTAATTGTAAGAGTGAAGTTGTTTATTATATTTCACTTTTACTTACTAAAATCCAGTATTTATCACTCTTCTATTAAAAGAGGCAATCATTTGTATACTGTTTATTTAAGACGTATTTTCCTTTTCCATTTTGTTCCTCAACTGTAGAAAAATAACGAGATACCGTAAAAATAATATGAATTTCCCTAACTCAACAAAAAGAATAATATAGATTTTTTCCTTACCCACAATTTTTAACTGAAAAAGACAAACAAATTGTTGACCGAAAAAGATAAGCAAAAAAAATAAGAAATAAAAAAAAATTACTCTCTGTATTGTGTTGTAAATAATTAATATAAAAAATATTTATTAAGATTGCTCCATGGTGTGAGTAAATAGAAACCAGATTAATATTATGAATGGATAAAAAAAAATGTGGGTAGGTTAGATTTTGGAATTTTTTTTAATTGGAAGTTAGAAGATTTCAAAAAAAAATAAAAATTGAAACTCTCCGTGCATGCGGGAACCCCTCTCCATGCTTACGAGGGGCGCTACCCCCCACAACCGACCGAACAGGTTGATCCTCGCTGAGGGCATTGCATTCACTGGGATAATTTAAATTGTCCAAATCTAAAATTATAGATATAATTTGCGATAACTTAACACACTAACATTACCTTCAAAATAACACAACCCTTGCATTACACGGACACAAAACTAGTATGATAAAAAATGTGAAAATTTAAATTTTGAATTAGTAAATAAAATGGGGTAAGACGTGATTTCCACAATAAACTAACACGATGGTCAATTTAAATTGTAACATGTAATAATGAATTTCATCACTCCAAAAGTACCAAAAAATTTCTCAAATTTCTCGGTCAAAATTAAAAGTTGGGTGAAGCCACTCAATCACCCACCAGCCAATAATTAGAACAAATGAATGACAATGAAAGCAAAGTGACAGTATCCCCCAGATATGAACCTACATCCAATTCAGCATTGCATAGAACAAATTAGAGCAATTTTGATAGAGAACAAAGCAATCTCAATCACATAGAAACCAGCACGCACAACTTTGAACAGTTGAATACAAAATTTTTAAATACGATAATTTTTAGCTCCCTTGACAGAACTTTGTGGTTTTATTTAAAAGCAATTTTTTTCAATTAGAAGATATTTTAGAGAAAGTGAGAGAACATAACAAAAGTTGATTATCGACGAATTTTCCAATTTTCTTAGTAACACGCAAATGCACATCAATAACGCAAGTTTTCAATTCATTTCACCAAGAGCGTTTCAAATGATATGAAGGTAATAGAGTTAACATACAAATATTTTTACTGACTGGAACATATTCTTTAATGGTTAAAACAAAAACAGCTATTCCTAGTAATCCATACGAAATCACTCAATAGTAAACAGATGCACATCTCAGATACAGCAGCAAGTTCTACAAATCCAGTGTCTACTAATAATATATTGAACTAAGAAAATAGCATACTTACACTAACCCACCAGCAAATTACTATTGAAAAGCAAATAAGCAATCAAAGGTTATATGGGAATGGTCAGCTTGCAAAGTTCTGAAAGATTAATGTAATCATCATCCTAAAAAGATAAGAGAAGTCAATCCTTAGGGCGTGCCAACCATAAAGAACTGAGAGCCCGAAGCCTCGACTTGTAATCATTGATGGCAAGAAGAGCACGAGCAGCTTGTCGGGTTGTCAAGATTCTATGCATTTGTTGTAAAGTCTGCTGTCTCAGAAGGTCAGCCTATCAAGAGCAAAACACAGGTTAATATTCATTCGAAACGAAACAGGCACACAATTTTGAATGGAATTTTACTGTATGAGCACAACATATTTCGGGGAGGGGGAAGGAGGGTATGAGGTTTTTACTTATATTTACTATATTATTGAAACCCCACTTATGAGAGACACATTTATAATGGTGCACCCTCAATTTGAGAGCTATGTTCACTTTACTACTGCAGGTTTCCAGTTTTCACCCTTTTTATAGTGAAGTAAAAGGGAATTCGATGTCTCTTTCAGGCCCCAAAAACTGGGCTATTGAAATCCTTTATATAATATGGAAAATTGGCCACTATATCTACGGAATACTCAATATTTGATCCGCTGTCTGGATAATAATTGTCCAGTATAATTAGAATAAGTTACCTGGTCTAACAAATTCTTTTTAAGTTCATGGTTATACCTGATGAAGGAAATTCTCGAGCGTGGCGAGCTTGCCCATGGCAATAGCCATTTGCCCCATGTAGTCGGCCACATTTCTAGAACCACTAGGACCAGGTGAGTTGGTGGAAAGTGTCTCTACAAGTGATTGTTGCAATGCTTCCATTCCTTGGGACAAGGCATCCTCGGCTTGTTGAGAGGACTGCTGTAAATTACATAGTCCCATCAATTGTTGTTCAGTTAGAGGTTCAACTTGGTTGCCGAGTATCTGAAATTCAAAATGGAATGAATGTTCAGGAAAATGATGAAACGAAGTAATTATGTTCTTGTACTGTACAAAAGAGAGATGTCTAAAATAATTGAATGACCTTGAGAAGCTCCGATGAACGAAATCCTCCCAACCACATAAAACACCTTTCTGCAGGAGTTTTCCACATGCCGGATAGCATGTGAAATATATTTGACTTTGCACCTGTGCTCTTTAGCCTGAATATTTCATCATAATGAGACATCACCCCATCAACAAGAAGGCGAAGCTCACTATCACCCACGTGAGCGTTCACAGCAGATCTCAGATCATTGATTAGTCGTTGATGTTCATCAAGCCAGCGTGCATAATCTACGTCAAATGCTAAAGCCCCTGCAATAACGCCGCAAAAATCTTAGTTAATCAGAAACAATTCTGGTTTTGTCCAAGTTAAATATTTGCCATTTATGGATAAGATAATTAACTAACCATTTCCACTCACAGACTGATCTCCTGACAACCCGGATGCAATGCAAATTCCCTGCATTCCAGTAAAAGAGTAAAGTAGAGGCTCGAAAACCATTCAAAATTTTGAAATACAATTTATAGAGACAGCACCTGATGACGTGCTCTTTTAAGCTCCTGCTCTAGTTGTGAAAGCCTTACCCGACTGCTCTCAAGCTGTTGAACATATGCCTAACCAAAACCAAAACTGATAAATGATCCAATTATATTCAAGGTATAGAAAAGTATACCTTGACCAGAGATAAAGCAGATTAGAAATGTAATCGAGGGGATAATGTAGCACCTGACAGCATATTCTAGTTCAACTAGATGCAATATAAAATTCCAATAAAGATTTGGTCAGACATGATGGAAGAATTATTAAAGCAAATAACAGATCAACTGTACAGTCATGCTTACAAAGAAGATCAGATGCAAGAACCCAAATCACATTTTTACATCAGATCACATCCAGATGCATAATAGACGAGGATGTAAGATATCCAACCCCAATCCTGAATTATTCTCATTTCACTGGGGGAGCTCTTTTCTAATGAATAGAGCATATTTGGCTAAGCCTAAAAAATGTAAAGTATTTGGTAGTAGAAAGTATATGTAAAGTAATTCTGTTATTTTTTATTTTTTTCTGACTGTAAGCCGGTCAAATATCATTTTATGAACACATATCATAGGAGCCAACAACTTTTATCTCCTTATACACACATTTCACAATGACCACAACTATTATCTACAAAAATCTATACAAAACAGAGCATGGCAAAAAAAGTGCTAACTTATAAGTTAGGGACCCACAAATTGTGTGGTCCAAAATCCACAAAAAGTCTACATGCCAGATAAGTTGGAATGGCTAATATAAACTACAGGACCCATAACTTTTATTAATTGGTCAAAAAACATTTTCATGAACACATTTCATAGGATCCAACAACTTTTATATACTTCTTATACACACATTTCGTAAAGCCCACTGCTATTATCTACGAAAACTTTCAAAAAAAAAGTGCTAGCTTATAAGTTACGGATCCACAATTTTTGTAGTCCAAAATCCACACAAACTTCCACATAGTAGGGGATGTCCAACTTATCGAGCTTATGAACTGCTGCAGGATCCACAGCTGTGCAAATTTTGAACTACATAATTTGTGAGTGCCCTGCTTTATAAGCTAGCATCTTTATTTGCCAAACATGCTTATACACCGTAAAGACTTGCTGATAAAGAAAAAACTTGTGGACTTCAAATCTTCGAAAAACAAACTTTTAGAAGGGCTCAAACGTGTATAGTAAAAGTAGTTAAAATTTTTAGGCTTAGCCAGACTTGCTAATAGTTATCAATCTTTAAAATATAAGATCATTTGTGCAGAAACCACTATTAGATGAAGGATCCAAAACATCACGAGTCTAATTCTATGACGTATCATTTAGAGTCTAAACTGGTAACATTGGGCCAAAACATATTAATCAGTGCAGAAAACACATAACTTTGAGCTGTTGCCCAATTATCCTTAATGTCATGACAACTTGGCAAGAAAGATTTAAATCAAATTTTTAGAGATGCAATTTTACTTTTTTTCTCAATCGGCTCTTTCTTGCAGCTTCTCGATTCTGAGCCAGTCTACGTAATGCCTGCAATGAAGATAACACACATTAATGAAAATCCCTTCCATGCGCCTGGTCAAATCCTGTAATAACATAACAGTAGAGTAAGGCTACAACCTTTTGGTCTCCAGCATTTCCCTTGAACTGGTCTATCGAATCCACCACTACCAACTTTCCATGTTGACCTCTTTGGAACTAAAGATCAGCATGCAAATCAAATTTAGGAACTTCAACAATTTGGAACTTTGGAAAAGTCAGGATATAATGTGGCATATTAATAACTTAGCCATTTAGTCAGACAACGAAGGAAAATTCTGTAAAATACATTTGCACATGGAATATATCGAACACCGCATTTTACAAAGTTCAGTAGAAATGGAACAAAGAAGAAATGCTCTTATTTCTAACTGCCATTGCATATATTCTAGTAGAAGGCAAAGAAATAATTCAACTTAAAAAGGCTTGATTGGTCAAAGCATTGACTGGACTTGACAGATTCAAAGAGAAGCGGCACAAAATAGTTGTGGACCACAGTTAAAAGGGTACAATCGAGACCATTCTAAAGTAATAGTATCTGGTGATTCAGATTAGACCATGCCAAAAGTTGTGCCTTTCAGTAAAGACGTCAACATGAGCATAAATAGGCCCTCTTGGCATTAATTTTGGCATATCTCAAATCATTTCTTAATGTTGATTTATCTCCTTTGCTTCACTACAGAACTTCTGTTCTTAATGTTCATGTATGTTTGTTTTCCCCCCAAATGTTCACGAGTTTTTAGTCATTCTATTCGACAAGAGTGTTCTGGTTCAACATTGGGTTGTATTTACCTTGGGATAAGTCGTTATATCTAAGAAAATTTAAAATCTGTTATCATGCTTGCTCCTTGCATGCCTAAATTCACTTCATTCTTTTCAAAAATTATTTATTAGCATACACATTCGTTTTCTCCATTCTTTGTCGCTTTGTTGCTCGTATCAAGTTTTGGACAACTTAAACGTACAAGACTACCAGATCTTACAATCTATATCAAGCCCTACAACTTCATACAGCAAAAAAAAAATTCTCAAATAAAAGAAAATCAAAACCCCAAGTCACCTCCTGATTTTAAGGTATACGTTACATTCTTATTTATTAAAGGGACCATTATAAACCCCACAAATTTCAAAAATTATTACATTGAAAACTTGGGAACCAAAAGGAACAAATTATCATGAAGAAGACAACTAGTGCAAAGAATCAAGGGAAAATGAGGAAAATACGGTACCTGGTTTTTGTCATCAGTATCTGTGGAAGTGTCAGTCTGCTGGCTGTGATCTGCCACCACACCAGAATCAACCCAGTTTTCAAAATGTCCATTTCCCAAAGCCCCACCACCACCATCGCCGCCGTCTCCACCAACAACCCCCACCATTGTCCCCTTCTGTAAGATGAAGTGTCCTGTATCCACCCCTGCTACTGATGACCCCATGTCTGCTGAACCAATGTTCTGGAAAACACCAGCCAACCCCAATCAATTATACATTGACATTGATTTGTATGTATATATCCAAAGATAAAAAGAAAGTAAGATATTTACATTGTTGAGTCCACCAAACTGCAAATTATTAGTCACAACAGAAACGTTGCTTGCCTTCATCTCATTGTACATTGAACCTATCATTAAAAATATCAAAAAAAGGACATTTATTAAATAGTGTGTGCGTGCATTTGTGCGTGCGAGAGAGAGAGAGAGAGAACATACTTCTGCTTAAATCAACAGCACCCGCATGAGGAAATCCGGCTCCAGCTGACTGTTCAAGCTCTCCAAGATCCGTAAAACGGGTACCGTTTCTACCACCTTCATCACTTCTACATACACCAAAAAGAAAACACAGATACATAAAAAAAGCCCCCTTTCACAAATACAAGGACAAACAGTAGAGAAAGACCAAGAAACAAGAATCTCGGGTACCTCAGGTAAAAGGGTGAGTGTGAGTGGCAATACATATCAGAGTTTGTGAGGGATAGCCTGTGGAAGAGCTTACATTTTAACTCTTAACACACAATGTGTTAACGTGTATGTGTGAATCTTTGTAAAAGTACACAACTTGAAGAAAGTGCAGAAAAGTGAAGCAGAAGAAGAGGAAGAAATCAAGAATCAAGAAAAAGGTTAAAAGGGAAAATGTTAATCAAACAGAAGATAGCGTATCAAAGTATGGTTGCTTTTACACATTAAATAAAAACGTCAGAACAATACTATCCTTTTCATTATTGCATTCTGACCTTTCCCCTTTGAGCATTTTAGTCTCCCAATACACCTTCACAACTCTCTCTCCCTTTCCCGGAGAGTGATCAACACGTGCCGTCATATACTGACCAGAAATCTGACATTGGAGCCAAAATTTTGTCAGTGATTTCATGCATTGGGTCCTGCATTCAAGATATCTACCTATTACCAAGCTTTCTTGGTTACTTGTACTGGGAGTCTGGGAGATGCTTCGGCATACCAAATCTCCTGTTATTGTTGCGATTTCCAGCTCAATAACGTTCTAAAGTACTTCAGCCATGTTTGAGTCCCAATTTTTTTTTCAGAATGTATTTCAAAATAGTGAATTAAAGAAGAATGTGTGATTAAAAATATAAAAGTGTGTGTAATATTATTTTATTGAAAAATATATCATATAAAAAAAGAAAGAAAAAATATATTTTGAAAAAAAGTAGGATCAAATAAGGTAAGTATTTAAGTTATACAATAACTGACATACCTATTTTATTAGTATCATTTAATGTACTTTGCCTATTTATATAACTCCTAGGCAAGTGATTCAGCATCACACTAACATGTTCATGATCTCGAGCATTTAGATTGGTCAATTTGAAATGTGTGTACATATATACATGTGATTTTTTTGGAAGCACAGTGCTCACTTAAAGGGAGTGTTAGATGCACGTTATATGGGGAATAAAATGTATTTTATAATGTGATGTGATAAAAAATATGTGATTAAAAAATATAAAAAAATTCGATTGTGTGTAATATTATTTTATTAAAAAATATGTGATTGAAAATAAGTTTTGAAAGAATTAATTTTTGTGAGAATGTGTATCAATCATGGGCAAAATCATAAAATTCGACAAGTATTGTTTAATGATCGTGATAAACTCGAGCTATGTGTGAAGGTTACCTTCAAATGTCTGTCCACGAGGACTATGAGACAAATTTTAATAATACTTCTGCGTTCTGAAGCCCTGTTTGATCACATTAAAATTATAATTCATTTTCATTTTTTTCTCTGCTTATGAATTACACATTCTCTAATAAAATAATATTACATGTAATCACAAAAGATTTTCTTCTTCTTTAACCAAACATTTTTTTAAAAAAAAATTATTCAAACCATTAAAATAACAAATAATGGGGTCAAATGGACCACTTTGACAACCATTATTTTAAGAAATTTTAATTTTCATAGTAATTTTAAACCACATATTTATACGTTAAAATATTTTGCACACAAATTCAAATTATTTTCCTACTTTTAACTACACAATCTTCATAAAATCACTATTTAAAACATCATTTTTTTTTTTTCCAAACTAATGGCAATAAAACAGGGCTAAAGCATTCAAATATATTTGATAAGGTCTTGGAGTTGGTGAGTGTTGATGACTCAATTTAAAGAGAGAAATAAGCATTTTCGTTAACGATTTCAACTTTTAATTAAAACTAGTTTTCGTCCGTGCTATGCACGGGTTGTATTTTTCTCGAAAATATGTTAGTGTTGTATGAAGTAGTATGTTATTATTATGTTGCATATGAATTATTTCATTTTTATTTGTGTTCATGTTCTTGTTAGCTGTTGTTTTCATTTTGTTCAAGGTTGTTTGAAGGTTTTATTTGTTGTTTGTGGTTATATTTACCTGAAGTTAATTAGTTGGAAACATAGATTGAAATTAGT
>CAIGRO010208666.1:0-15754 GCA_903798355.1 Fraxinus baroniana
ATTAAATTAGTTTAGTTAGCTATTTCACTCAATTATTCCTATTTTCTAGATAAAATTAAGGTTATTATAATTACAGGAATTATTAGGATTTGATTTCAATCCCGGTGGAAAACGATACTCTACTCTCACTATATTAAAACTTGACACCGTACACTTGCGGTTGGAAAATTCACGCATCAGTAAACACTCTTTCCAACTCTTCAAGTTTTTATTAACTATGGTGCATAACAATTGTATCATAGTCATATTACTACCTCAGTCTACCCATCCGTTTGTGGGTGACAAGTAGTAGAAAATAATAGCTTGGTTCCCAACTTATTTCACAAAATACTCCAAAAGTGACTTAAGGAATTTAACATCCCTATATGATACAATGCTTCTAGGAATCTCATGTAAACACAATATTTCCTTAAAGAATAAATCTGCAATATTGGTGGCATCATCAGTTTTATGACATGGAATAAAATGTGATCTTACTAAATTTATCTACCACCACAAATATAGAATCTCTTCCTCTCTTAGTCCTAGGCAAACTCAATATAAAATCCATAGACACATCAACCCAAAGTTCACTAGGAACATGTAATGACGTATATAAACCCTAAGGTAAAACCTTAGATTGAATCTTTTTACATGTGATGCGCCTACTACAAACCCGATCAACATCAACTTTCATCTTAGGCCAATAAAAATGTTCACCTAACATCTCTAAGATCTTCTTAATCCCAAAATGACCCATTAGACCTCCACTATGTGCTTCGCATACTAATAATTCTCTCATTGAACATTTAGGAACGCATAACTTATTTTTTCGAAATAAATACCTATCATGCCTAAAGAATCTATCCACAGTACCCTTATTCGTATATATTAGAAAAATTTGGATAATTAGTATACATGTCGTTAACATATTCAAATCTTGGAAACTTGGCACCTAAAGAAGTTAAAAGCATGTACATTCTTGATAAGGCATCCGTTAGCACATTTTCTTTACCTAGTTTGTACCGAATAACATAAGAAAACGTCTCGATGAACTCCATCCATCTTACGTGTCTCTTGTTTTGATTACCTTGACTCCTTAAATTTTTCAAGGACTCATCGTCAGTGTGAATTACGATCTCCTTTGGCCATAGATAGTGCTGCCATGTCTCCAAAGCTCAAACAAGTATTTACAACTCCTTGTCATATGTAGGATAGTTGAAAGTTACGCCACTTAGCTTTTTACTAAAGTAAACGATTGCCCTTCGTTCCTGTATTAAGACAGTTCCAATATCGATTCCTAAGGCATCACATTCAATTTCAAAATTATTGTTAAAGTTAGGTAATGATAAAATTGGTGCGGTACACAACCTATCTTTAATAGTATTAAAATCATGTTCTTGTTCAACTTCCCAATGAAATCCTTCACTTTTTTTCATAATTCCATGAGTGGCATGGCAAGTGTGCTAATTTTTTTTTTAACAAAAAGCGTATAAAAGCTTGCTAACCCATGAAAGCTCCTTACCTTAGTTATGCATTTAGGTGTTGGCTACTTCTTGATGGCTTTGATTTTCTCCTCATCCACTTCAATACTTTTAGCACTAACGACATAATCAAGAAAAATAACTTTTTCCATGCAAAATGTGCACTTTTTAAAGTTAGTATATAGTTGTTCTTGTCTTAAGACCATAAACAGACATCTCAAATGTCCTATATGTTCATTTAGATCCTTACTATATACCAAAATGTCATCAAAGTAAACTACTACGAATTTACCTATGAATGCACCTAAAACATGATTCATTAATCTCATAAATATGCTAGGTACATTAGTAAGTCCAAATGACATGACTAGTCACTCATACAATCCATATTTAGTTTTAAAATCGGTTTTCCATTCATCTCCATCCCTCATCCTAATCTGATGATAACCATTTTTAAGATAAATTTTACTAAATATGCATGATCTATGTAATTCATCTAATATATCATCTAACTTAGGAATATGATGACGATACTTTATCGTTATATTGTTGATGACCTTGCAATCGACATACATCCTCCAGGTTCCATCTTTCTTTGGTACAAGTAGTACTAGCACGGCACACGGAATCATACTCTCCCTTACATACCCTTTGCTCATCAAATCTTCCACTTGCCTTTGAAGTTCCTTAGTGTCCTCAGGATTACTCCGATAAGCCGGCCTATTTGGAATGACAGCTTAAAGTACAAAATTAATTTGATGTTCAATAGCTCGAATGGGTGGTAGCCCACTAGACATATCCTCTGGGAACACGTCTTCGAATTCCCGCAACAAAGAAGTAGCCAAACTAGGGAGATGTGTATTAGATTCCTCAAGTTTGATGAATGACTCCTTATAAACCAACAAGATCATAGGTCCGTTCTCAACTACTGTCTTCTTCAACTCACTCCCTTTTGAGAAAAATTCACTTTCGATTTTTCTCTCTTCTCATAAGACTCTTTTTCTTTCATCTCTTGTGGCTCTACTCTTTTTTTCTCACTTTTAGCCGCTTCGCTATTTTTCTCTTACTCTCTTATTGTGAAATGTCAATCTCACTCCATTTTTCTCTCAATCTTTTTTTTTTCATCACTTTTCAACTTGATTTGATCTTTATACACTTTTTGTGGTGTCAATGGTGCAAGAGTAATAGATTTTTCGTCTTTAGTAAAGTTGTACCAATTTTTATACTCGTCATGAATCACCTTTCTGTCATATTGCCGTGGCCTCGCCAACAAAATATACCCGACATGCATAGGAACTACATCATACATCACTTCATCATGATATCTCCCAATTGAAAAACTCACAAACACTCTCCTATTCACCTTAACCTCTCTACATTCATTCAACCATTGCAATTTGTAAGGTCTAGAATGTTTTGGCATAGTTAATCCCAATTTTTCAACAAGTGTTGTGTTAGCCACATTGATACAATTATCCCCATCAATAATCATACTACATACCTTATTGTTGACGTGACATCTCGTATGAAATATGTTCTCCCTTTATTGCTCTAAGTCATCTTCCAATTCCGACATGTCATCATATTCACCCTCACTATCATTCACAACTTCTCCATTGTTGTGCAAGATTATCGTCCTTTTGTTCGGACATTGAGAAGCAATGTGTCCTGACCCCAAGCACCTGAAGCATTTGATATCTTGATTCCTAGAGGGTTGGGAATCCACCTTTGGTATAGATTTGGTAGCAACTTTTTCCTGTTGGTAGCTCAGTTCTACCCTTTGATGTAGGCCCATCACTTTTATTATTATCCCACTTTGATTTTCAAGAAGAGTTAGAACCTGAAGAACTCGATGAATATCTAGCTATCCCTTTCCTCTTCAATTGCCTTTCTACCTTCATAGCTACATGTAGTATGTATTTCAACTCCACGTAATATTGCAACTCTACCACATTAGCTATCTTCCCATTCAAAGCATTCAAAAACTGGGCCATGGTGGCCCTCCTATCCTCCTCAATATTTGCTCTAATCATTGCAATCTTCATCTTCTTATGATAATCCTCCATACTCCTAGAACCTTGGTAGAGGCTTTGTAAATTTTGATGAAGCTCTCAATAATAATGATTAGGCACAAACCTCTTCCTCATGATAGCCTTCAATTCTTCACATGTATTAATAGGCCTGTTATGGTTCCTCCTCCTCGATATTACTACTTGATCCCATCAAATGATAGCATATTCTGTAAATTCAAGTACCACAATCTTTTCCTTCTTTTTCTTCGAGTAGTTGTGGCAATCAAATATCAACTCTACTTTCTTTTTCCACTCCAAGTATGCTTCCAGATCACTCATTCCTTTGAATGAAGGGATTGTTATTTTGATATTGCCCATACTTCTATCAACGCCATCTCCAACAAGATTTCCACCCCTCCTTTTATGCCTAACTTCTATATCTCTCATTCTTCCTAACTCGACATCCACCAATACATCCTCATTAATGTCATTTTCCATTTCCCATTCACCAACAAAATCCACTCTTGCCTCCTTGCATTAGGAATTTCTCTGGGTTGTTCCCTGTGTAAATTAGCAAGCAACATGTCTTGCCATCCAATCCATTGTATCACCTCATCCGACATATTGACTGGGTTATTATTCCTGCTTGAAGTAGAATCGTCTCTATCTGACATCATAAATCTAATTTAATATTTGTCTCATGTGTATGCGCTCGTGCATCATTCCAATTAGCTTTTTCCCTCTATTAGTCTCATCACTCTGCCTTTTTCCACTCAATACTTTCTTACAAGTGTTTCAAAGAACTAATTCGAGCTCAATCAAAATTAATCCTTGTAGAGCTTCAAACAATGATTTGAGTAAGAAAAAATTGACGCTAGAATGACTTAAGAAGTAGAAATTGTGACTATGAATGGAACACTAAAGGAATATTCAAGGTGTTTTCTTGAATTTGAATTTTTTTTATTCAAAAGAATGAAAATTGGATGCCCCTAGCAATTTCCCGAATTTTTTTTTGTCTTTGCCCTGAAATTCAACTAAATACCAGTAAAAGAAACAGAAACTGATTTTGATGCTAGATTAGTACAAAAAAGTTTTGAATTTTTTTTTTTAGTATTTTATGGATTATAGACTAAAAAAATGAAGAACGCGAAGAACGAAAAACAAAAGACACAAACAAAAAAAGACAAATAAATAGGATATAACCTTAATTTTTGGAATCTTGCTTTGATACCAACTAAAGCGAA
This sequence comes from Fraxinus baroniana, assembly GCA_903798355.1. NCBI lineage: Eukaryota > Viridiplantae > Streptophyta > Magnoliopsida > Lamiales > Oleaceae > Fraxinus > Fraxinus baroniana. Next base: position 4,720 of record CAIGRO010208666.1, read on the forward strand.
CCTACGTAGCAATAACAGCTATAAAACACACACAAGATTAATTCAACCCAAGAAAGCCGAAAAATCAATGTTTAAACTTGATTCAAAAATATTGAACCAAATAACCAACATAATCGTCGACAATATGTTGACCCCATGCTTACAAGACTCAAGAATCTCACTCAATTTGTTCGAACACCACAAAAAAATAATTCTGATAAGTTCAGAATTAATTAAATGAAGAACAAGAAGAAAACAATAATGCCTTGCAATAATCTCTCAATAATTGTGTGTTTTACAATGAATAGAATGAGTCTTATTTATAGGGAACCCATAAAACCTAGTTAGAAAACGAAAGTAATAGACTAAATGTCAATAATTACCATAAAACTAGAGTTTTAACTAAAATAGAAGATTACGTGAAATTGAGAAAATCGAGTCCAGAAATTGTACTATGTGGCCGCATAGTGAAACTTCATGCGGTCGCATAGGCTATTTCAGCTATTCTCAAATTGGCTTGGTATAGCATGCATAAGTAGGTTATGCGGTCGCATAGCTTTACCCCTCATCTACTTCACCTGTTGCTTGCACCAAAGTTTATCCTTCTTGTTTCTTGTGTCTTCTTTCAAGTTCAACACGAAACGTGTTCATTTGCTTGTTAAGATCGATGTTTCATCCACCATGGCTTGAACAAGCAATCTCATAGCTTCTTTGACCTACTTTGCTCGCGACTTAGTCATAGGTGATTCGTCAACGAACAAGGGATCCTTGCCCGAACTTCCCCCGTATCATGGATCACATCAAGAAACGAAGATGTAAAAGAGTCGAAGACCAATTTAGGGAAGACATGAAGTATTGAAAGAAGAAAAAAGTGAGAAAAGAGGTCAAGAAACGAGAAAATGAAGTTCGGGGACCAAAATGGAAAGACTGAGATTTCACTTGAACCATGCTATAGCATAGTTATTCTTTCCATGCAGTCGCATCGTGTGAGGCAGGAATTTTTGGAGCTGAACATGATTGAACTATGCTATAGCCTAGTGTATTTTCGGAGGAAAAATTCCGGTTTCTTATTTTATTCCAACTTTTATGAAAACAAATTTTGTGATATCTTTTAAAGACCTAGGACCGTTCACAAGTAGTTACAACGCATTACAACACATTCTAAGAGATTCTAGAGCATAGGAGGCAAAAAACACGAAGATTATTCCAAAACTCAAAGATTCAATTCAAGATTTATTTGGATGATGTTGATTCTTCAATATTTCTTTTGTTTTCTTCTTCATAACACATTAGAGTAGATTTATTTGTACTATGAGAACGATGAACCTTGTAAAAATAATTCCTACATAATTAATGAAATTGAAACTTAAAAAAATAGTGTTTGAGGTAATTTTTCATTTGTTTTACTTTTTTTCCTCTAAACATCATATCCTCGCCATTTTTCTTGTCAGTTGAATCGATTTAACACCTCCAGTCATACTCGAGAATTTTTTTGACGAGCCTATTAAATATATACCCAATTCTCATCCCTTGACAAAAATTAAAATAATCACAATTAACAACAATCCATGTAATTAGAATATCTAAATTGATGAATCCACACACACCCAAAGCATTCTTTTACTCAATAATCTTATTATAATTGCATATGTGCATACGTTATGAACGTGAATCAGAAAATCCACGCACAAACTGTTAAAGCTTCAAATGTATTAGAAAATAAAAGCAGTGCTTGAGTTACAAACTGGAATTATATATAAATATAAATCCGTACTGATAAACAAGTCTGTTTCATATGGAATAACACACAAAATACTGAATTTGCTGACTTCAAATCATGATTTTGCCCAGTTTGAATATTCAAGGCAACCATCCCGACATGAAATTATTTAAACTGGGCCCTGCTGCTGCCATTGGATCAGTCTGGTATCTGGAATTCAACAATTTTTTAATTATCAAAATATGCAATTTACATAAGATCTACAAACAACTATTAGTTCGGGGAATGATTGTCTCAGAAAAGAAAATGGAATGTTAAATTCAATTCTTTTGCTTTCATTCCTCCTTAGGATGAAATATCCTTTTATCTCTATCTCATAATAAGACTGGAAATTATCAATCAATAAATCTAATAAGCGGGATCAAGAATTTGACGAAATTCCAACAATTGTGATTAACATTGATATAATAGAAAGTAATTGGATCGATCAAGTAGCCAAATTCTAAAATATATCATTATTGAAGGTTCAAGAAAGTACATATTGATAGGTAGAACTGCTATTTATTTGCTGACTATACAGATTAACTGAAAAATCATGACTATACATAACAATAAAATAGTCAAAAAGCGGAGTTAGAAATCTTAAACACTTGTTATGTGTTGTGGGATGACCCAAATTCCATGTAATTTGGTGTTTGGTTGAGTAAAAGAAGTTTAAAGAGTTTGAGTTTTGAGAGTCCTAATTAATGGAGATCAAATTTCATCAAATATTGAGAGTTTAACTTGGAAAAGGACTTTGGGATCAAAAAAATACTTCGAAGTTATAATTACCGAAAGTGGGCGTCATGGTGCTATCGTCGCGGCGTCGCAGCACCCATGACTAAAAGGGAGGCAGCAAGACAGGCGCCGTAACACCGGGCATGGGGCACCATTATCTTGCAATCAATTCATAATAATTGATCAGAGTGAGATTTATTTTCTGCATGACATCGGTGAAATATGATATTTCATTATTGGACCGGAACACGAGCTTTGCTTTATGGAAAGTGAAGAGATGCGAGCGGTTCTCACTCAAATGGATTTGAAGAAAACCTTGATTTGCTTTGATAAGATGCCCTCAACTTGGACGTAGGATGAAAAGCAAAGAAGGAATGGAAAGTCCAACCTCAAATTCATCTACATCTTTCAAATAAAATTCTTCAGGATGTTCTAAAGGAAAGTGCCTATGCGTTATGGTTGAAGTTAAAATAATTTTGTATGACAAAGAGCTTAACCAGCAAACTACACTTGAAATAACTTTGTATGATCACTTAACTATGTTCAAAAAATCGTGGTTGACTTGGAGATATTGGAAGTTAAGTATGATGAGGAGGAGTTGAGTTTGATGTTGCTGTGTTTGTTGCCACCATCATATGTGACTTTTAGAGATATTATTCTTTACAATCGGGATACTCTCACTGTGGAAGAAGTCTATGATGCTTTACCATCTAAGGAAAAGATGAGATATCTTGCTTGAAGATTTGGGAGCCAGGCTGAAGGCCTAATTGTTCGTGGAAGAAATCAAGATAGAAATCTTCGCAAAAATATGAGGGATAGATTAAAATCCATACATGCATAGATAGCATGTCACTGTTGTAAGAACAAAGAGGGCTTTGAAAAACAGAAACAAAGCTGGTAGTGCTATTGTCAAAGGAAAAAAAAAACCCGTAAACACAGCGGAGGATGATGTTGTGGAAGATGTGCAAAATGAAGGAGAGCTACTTGTGATTTCTGACATGGGTTCCAAACTTTTGTGAGGAATGGGTTATTGATTCAACATATACTTTCCATGTGTGTATCAATATGGGCTAATTTACAACATATGAAAGAGTTTCTAGAGGTACGGTGATAACATCGCGCTTTACAAAATTGTCGGAATTGGTACAGTCAGATCTGAATGTTCGATGGGACTGTTAGAATACTTACATATGTAAGGCATGTTCTAAAATTGAAGCGAAATCTTATAACTTTGAGTCCAGTTGACTCAAAGGGCTATGGATACACTGAGAAATGTGGAGTTTTGAAAGTGAGCCGGGTGCTCTTGTTGTCATGAAGGGATATAAAAGCTCTAAACATGGTACATTTTGTAGGGTTCCACAGTAGGGATGTAGCATTTTCTACTTCTTCTTTGACAAATGAAGAAATTACAAAACTTTGGCATATGCAGTCAGGTATATGAGTGAGAATGGTATGCCAGAGTTGAGTAGGAGGGGGCTTCTTGATGGGCAGAAGACCAGTAAGATTAATTTTTGTGAGCATTGTGTCTTTGGGAAAATGAAAAGAGTCAGATTAACTAAAATAAGACACAATATAAAGGGAACACTTGAGTATATCCATCTAAATATTTGGGGACCAGCTAGGGTACCTTCAAAATGAGGTGTTTATTACTTGTTGATAGTGATTGAAAAATTTCTTCAAGAAAGTTTGTATATTCTTCTTAAGGCAGAATAGTGATGTATTTGGGACATTCGGCCCTTGTTTGGGCTACATTCTTTTTTTCATTCTCATTCTTTTACTCATTTTCAACCACACATTCTCTAATAAAATAATATTTTTCATTACATCAATAACTTTTCCTTCTTTTTTAACCACATATTCCCCATCACATCAACCAAAAAAATGCATTCTTTTGAAAATAATGTGCACCAAACGGGGGCTCAATAAGTAAAAATAATGATAGAAAAGTAGACTAGAAAGTAGATGAAACGTTTACATACAGATATATGTTGGAGTTTTGTTTAGATGAATTCAATAACTTCTGCAGGGCTGAAGACATCTTGAGATACTTGAAAATGTTTGGAACTTCTCAACAGAATGATATGGTAGAATTGATGAATAAAATTATGATAAAAATGTTCATTGTAAGCTTTCAAATTTAAGGTTACCTAAAATTTTTTGGGCTGAAACTACTACTACAGTTTGTTTTCTAATTAATCACTCACCCTCATTTGTTATTGAGAAAAAAACACCAGAAGAGGTATGGTCTTATAAACTTTCTTGTTATTCTGATTTGAAATTTTTTAGGTGTCCTGCTTTTGCTCATGTGAATAATGGGAAGTTGGAGTCTAGGTTTAGAAAGTGTATCTTTCTAGGATATAAATCAGGTGTGAAGGGGTATAAATTATGGTGTCCTGAGATAAGAAAGGTGATGGTTAATAGAAATGTAGTATTTAATGAACTTGTTATGGTTCGTGGTTCACCTCATAGGAATTCTGATAAAATTGAGGAATCTCATTTAGCTCGGGTGGAGCTAAAAATTGGTCCAGATGGACAATTAGAGGTTTTAGAACAATCTATTACAAATCAGTCTAGTTCAGAGTTAACACACAGTAATACTTTACATACATCACTAGTAACACTACAGTATTCAATTGCTAATGATAGACCTCGCAAACATATTAGACCCCCATAAAAGTATAGAGAAGTAGATTTGGTAGTTTATGCATTGAGTATGGCTGACAGTATTGATTCCACTGAAAAGCCTGCTACATATTCAGAGGGAGTCAGTTGCAATAATTCAAGCAAATAGTTCATTGCTATGTAGGAGGAGATGGATTCATTGAATAAAAAGAATACTTGGGACTTAGGTGAAATTACCTAAGGACAAAAATGTTGTTTATTGCAAATGGGTTGTTCAAAAGAAATAAAGACACATCAGGTTTCACGGATCGCAGGTTTGGCTCCCGAGGTTCAACGCCTCAAGGTCGCCCTCCCCTCATTCTTAGGTCGGCAAGCCCGACAACTGGCATACATGTACGCTATGAGTAGAGCCATTAGCATGCTTACAGTGCCAAATAGGGAGCTAAGCATTCTCACTGCATGACATTCTTCCCTATTCGAATTCGCTTATGTCCTCGTAGAGACAAGTGAGTTTCGCATAACACGCATCCGTCTTGTTGTAAGGATAACAACGGCACCACTCCATATGGACATGCCTTCAAACCTGTAGTAACTCGTACTTACCGTATCGACACCAACCTTCACCCTCTGCCCTCTGAGCATTGGTTCCTCTGGTGGACGGCCTCCAAACCACAGCGCTTCAACGGATGTCGAATTGTGCCCTGCAAGGTGCGTTCCTCGAAAACTCCTTGAAAGGCACAGGCAATTGCGCAACGCTATCCTTTCCATCCTTCTTTCCCATTCGAAGGAAGCAGCACAGGGCGATCGAAATCGATACGATCCATGGTCCAAAATCTTTTCTCCGTAAGAACACACAACATTGTCTCATAACAACATTGCATACTCGAGCGGTCCCACTCTGATACCAACTTTCAGGGTTTGCAGGTTTGACTCCCGATGTTCAATGCCTCAAGGCCGTCCTTCTTTCACTCTTAGGCCGACAAGCCCAACAACTGGCATACATGCACGCTATGAGTAGGATGTTAAGGGAAAATACTTGAATATGATCATATATCATTAGTGCACTATTGGTAAAATAGGCATCGGGCGCCTAGCTGTTAGCGTGCTTGCCTTGCCAAATGGGGAGCTAAGCATTCTCATTGCGTGACATCAGGGATTGAAGATACAAGACATAGAGTCATGCACCAACCAGAAGGTTTCATAGTTTCTGAAAAGGAAGACTATGTGTGTTTATTGAAGAAGTATTTGTATGAACTAAGCAGTCACCAAAGCAGTGGTATAAAAGGTTTGATTCATTCATGACTACTCATAGTTTCATTAGAAGTAATTATGATAATTCTGTGTACTTCAGAAAATGAGATGGTGGATCGATCATATATTTGTTATTATTTATTGATGATATATTAAAAGCAGCCAGGATAAATAAGAAGTCAGGAATCTGAAAATTCAACTTAGTAAGGAGTTGACATGAAAGATTTAGGTATAGCAATGAAGACTCTTGGTATGAAAATCTTGAGAGATATGAAGGCTGTCAGTACTCCCTTAGCTGCCCATTTTAAATTATCATCTAACTTCTGTCCTCAGTCAGATGAAGACATTGATTACACGTCTCGGGTTCAATATTCCAATGTAGTTGGTTCGCTTATGTATGCTATGATTTTTACAAGACCAGATTTAGATTATGCAATCAATGTAGTTAGTAGATACATGGCAAATCTTGGCAAAGAACATTGGAAAGTAGCATAGTGGATATTCAGGTACTTAAGGGGCTTTTCTAATGCTTGTTTGCATTTTGGTAGAAATACGGATGGAATCATTGGGTATATGGATTCAGATTATGTAAGGGATCTTGATAAAAAAAGATCACTTAAATAGTATGTGTTTATCCTTGGAGACTATTCTATCGGTTGGAAAACTATTTTGCAGAACACAGCAGCTTTGTCTACAGTAGAGGCAAGGTACATGGTCATTACATAGGCATGTACCTATGTGGTTGAGAGGATTAGTTGGTAAAATCAGTGAAAACTTGTTGATTAATACAAATATTGTGATAGTCAGAGTGCTTGAACTTAGTACGTATTTGTCATTGATTTATCCTAATGGGGCTTGTTTGGAAGATGAGGAGAGGTTTGCTTGGATATGTGTTTTTGAATTTCTTGTATTGGAATTTGATTAAAGGTGGATATTTGTTGTGGTGAGACCCAACTTTTATTTTATTTGGTGTTTGGTTGAATAGAAGAAGTCTAATACAAGGAATTCACCTTTGAGAGTTTTGATTTTGAAAGTCCTAATTAATTATTAGAGATCAATTTTTACCAAGGATTGAGATTTTGGCTTGGAAGAGGATTTTGAGATGAAGAAAAATACCTTGGAATTATAATTTTCGAAAGTGGACACCGCGACGTCATTGTCGCGACACCACAACGCATATGACGAAAAGGGAAGCAGCAAGCCTGGCTCCGTATCGTCGAGCATGGGGTATTTGCGCCCCTATTCAAAGAAATGCCTCGAGCGCTGGGGCGCTTGGCATCACAGCGTTGGGCTCGGCACCGGGGCAATGGCACCTCGGGTTTTATCCCCATTTTTCCGAATTTTATGTTTTATCAATATCGTATTTATTTCATTATTGTCATTATCTTGCAATCAATCCATAACATTACGATTGGAACATACCTTCCATATCATCTAGTTTGATTGATGGAGTGACTCGATTAGAATTATAAAGCTTAACTGCAAACTCTTATATCATGTTTGACATATTGTATTAGAATGTTTGTTTTTAATGGGCATTTCATGTGATATGCCCATAAATTTTATCAAATTTTGGACCACCATTCATACGCATAATTACTATATAAAGACAAACAATAAGAACGACAACAATTGTAATAAAACCTCCGTAGTAAAAAATTGAAAGATGACATACCCAATTTGTAAAGTGGGTTCACATTCCAAAGGATGAAAAAAACCATGAGGTTGAGGTTGAGGTTGAGGTTGAGTTGGTTCACGACCATATCCAACATCTTGAGGATCTTGATTCCACTGCAGACTAATGTGATTTCCTTCCATCAACTGCAAACTTGCTCACATTCTCTTGTTACAGTATATTCTTTAAAACGAAGATAATTGAAATGGAAACACTGAAAGGAATATGAGAATTTTTGTACTATCGAAATAATCTAAGAGAATCTATATAATATCACAATACATATAAATTTTTAAAAAATATTTCCATCATGCATCGAATTTATCTTGGGCAAACATGGTGACTTTGTCAATGAATTATGTACCCTTTGTTTCAAACTTCTGTTGGCTTCATTTAGTGCATGCTCCTGTCCATAAGAATATATAAGACCAAAAAAATAAAATAAAATTTAAATTGTTATCAATAATTCGATATTGTGATCAATTTCGGATTTGTTTTAATGTTCAAGAATTACCGTACCTTTCTTTGAAGATCTGTGAGAGTATCCAGCATAGCTTGTGTCTGAAAATTGGATTATAAGAATTAATTAACAAAAAATTTGTCTCAAGAACTTCCTTTTAATTCGATGTATTAGTGAATGATTGTTGCAAGAATTCAATGCTAAAAACTGAATGATTTTTGTTGAAAAAATGAGCAACCTTTCGACTGATAGATAAAGTACGTACTCTTGTTGATCTGATCTGCTTAAGCGACATATCGAGTTGCCTCTCTAGTGATTCAAGTTCCTTGCTATTCAATGGACCAAGATCCTCACCGAGAAGGTTCCTGGTGGTGGCCAATAAAAAAATTGTTTACATTAAAACTTACTGATTCACTTATAAGTAACTTTTTCGGCATGTTTTCTTCAATCATATTGTAAATCATATTGTGAATATAATTCTTATCTAATGACTGACAAACCTTTGTGAACGCTGTAGGGCATCATAACGTGCTTTTAGCTTCACATATTCCTGCTGACTGCTTAGTTCCTACAATCACCGCAGAATGTAGTAAGTTTTCATATGAAAATTCCTCAACCGCGTCTGTTCTGATCCCACGTCGAACTCTTGTTGAAAGGAAAAGTTAAAATAATTTTTGTATCTTCCCTTTCTATGAATGAAAGGGTAAGACTTGTTTGTAAAGTTACGAATAATAACTATAAAAGGTAAAAACTTGTACTAACTACAAAATCGCACAATCGTGGATGTAAGTCCACCTTTATTTTTATTTTTTTTCATTAAACGCAAAAGCGTGACACATAGTATAATATTTATGAATATTAAATTTCGACGAGACTTAAATTTAAGATATTTAGATCTGTTAAAACCACGTTGGGAACTATAATTGAATTTAACTGATGCCTAAACAATTTAAAATTTTCTAGAATAATATACAATGATTAGTTATATGTTTAAACAATGAGTTTAAAAGAAAAAAAAAACTAATGTTTTAGCATTATATGTTAATGTTGAATTATAGCATGTCTGCTGGAAGTTATTTGCTTATTTCCACTATTATATGATACAAAAGTATAAATCTAGTGAATGGGAGACTAGAACATAGTGCCTTGTTTGGTTTATGTTTAGTTTTCAATTTTGAATTCATTTTCAATTTTCTGTTTGGTGGGTCTATTTAAAGATGCAAAACATACGTTTGATTTTTGAAAAACTGTTTTTCAAAAAAATATATCCGGAAAATGCATTTTAGTTATGAAATTTTTAGAAATTGTTTTGTGACATTTTATTTAATGAATTTGATTATTTAGTAAAATAGAATAATTTTGTGTTAATATATGATCAAAAAATATATACATTTTTGACGCATGACAAAAAGGTGAATAATAATAAAAGAATCTTGTTCGTAATACACGAATGGGTATTGCTAGAATGGACGTGAAAAATATTGAAATCTACCATAGAGCGAAAAAATTGATATATTATTAATAAAAAAGGTTGTACTACAACTTTTACACCCTTAATACACTAATACATATTTAAAGAGTCAAAGTGAAACTTTAATTTGGTAGACAAATTTGAATAGAACTAAAAAACTGTAAAAATGAAAAAATATTCTTAAATTGACTCAAAACACCAAAATGTTAAAACTGACCTTTAAACTAAATTTTGTACTAAATCTGCCTAGTATAAGTATTTTTCCATTAATTAATGGTCTTTCTATTTATAGTAAAGATGCCCAATTTTTTTAATACTACTTTCATCTTTCTTGAATCCTGTTTTGCGTGGGAATTCAATGTTTTGTTCCAACAATGGATCATTATTCATCACAAATTTACCATCATTAAATTTTTCTTGTATTAAATCTTCTTAGTTAATTATAAGTACTTGTCCATGGAAATAATTGTATATTCAATATTCTGTTCCTATTGTAGTTCAAATAATTATTTATGATGTTTTAATCTTAACAATTTGTATTTCTTTCTCAGTTCTTTAATTTACATTAAACTTGTGCTGCCATACTATTTTTATCTTCAGATTACAATGGAAGAAGAGATGTTGAGCATGATTTCTCCAGAAAATATAAGAAGAAGAAGAATTAGGAAATGGAAGAGTTGAGAAGTGCAGCTTCAGTTTTATGATAGGCAGTTATGGAAATTTCGATATTGCTATTGAAAGAGTAGCCAAAGTTATGCAAGAGAGTTTGGAATTGATTTGTAAGAGAATGAATTTAGGGCTAACCATATTATAGCTTTCTACATGTATTAGAGTAGAGAAAGAGACAAATATTTTGTGTAATTGATCTGGCCAACAAAGGGCACTTGAGAAATGGCTTAACAACTTGGTGATGGACCTTCTTTTCGCACTGAAAATAATGATCAAAACCAAATTAAATTGTCAATTGCCCCTATCGAAAATAGGATTGACTAGCAATTCCAAAGGAACTAGAGTTACATCTCTTTTCCATTTCCATTCAATAGTTCTTATGTGTTTCCACGCCCTTTGAGACCCCGAAAA
>CAIGRO010208675.1:0-10406 GCA_903798355.1 Fraxinus baroniana
AGTATTAGTCCTTCAATAGAGATTACAAGGCCAGCTCATTCCACATCAAATCACTATCTCCAATCAGAACACATTTTTCCTTCACGTTCCACCTTTGCAAGTTTCACCATCTTCGTTAGACTCGAACAATTTTTTCAATTAAGTTCAGTTTTCTGAAGCAATTAGGTAGCTCTACGTTGTAAACTTAACCAATCACATCTTATTGAGCAGCTCCTCTGCATCCCACATAATGTAGAGGGTTAATGAGACTCTCATTTGTTGCCTGAAATGCATCCCATCAGTCATCTTGATAAGATGTTCCAATTTTATTGTCAATTTGAAACAATACTACATAAAACTCAAAGCTGATGTCACAAGTTATATGCACCCATAATTCCTATAAATAATTGCAGATCCCTATTATTTTTAATACCTTTCCAGCTTATCAATGTTACACCAAATGCACAAAGGATTTGCAAGAAGAAAATGATCATGTAGAAATGCAAGACAGTGCAAGGATGAGAATGACATTTAGCAGTGCCACTCACAGGATCAATCGTGCCATTTGGGAACAGTGAGTAGAACAGAAGTCCATCCCCTCTGCGTGGCTTTACTCTTAGACCAATACATTTGCTGAAATCATAATTGCCATCCATGTTTAGCCCATTCTGCAGATCAAAGCATTTTAAGTGACCACCGAAACCAGCACTCGAGGATCCCAGGTAAGCGGCAATGAGAGGAAAATGAAGCTGGAGAATACAAGATACAATGGGTTTGATCTTACCTCAAAAGGAAACATGGTTTCTCCTCCTTCCTCAACNGACCACCGAAACCAGCACTCGAGGATCCCAGGTAAGCGGCAATGAGAGGAAAATGAAGCTGGAGAATACAAGATACAATGGGTTTGATCTTACCTCAAAAGGAAACATGGTTTCTCCTCCTTCCTCAACATCCGATAAGTACAACAAGAAAGAAGCAACCTGAACAAATTTACATCAAATCGAGATTACAAGAAGCGACGTCGTCTTAGTCTAAGAGATGGTGTTTGAATCTTGATAAACAAACATATCACAGTGACAGACTGACGAAGATCTACCCAAATGTAGTTTTTCTTTGTTGGGTGGTTAGGTAACCATTTTCGCAGCGAAGGGTCGATGTAATCACTAAGAGAACAAGTAATCTCAGCCCTAGTGAACCTAGAAGATTGAAATAATAAAAAGAAAAGAATGAAGAAGAAAAATGGAGATGTGTGATGATAATACTTGTGCTGAGCTGAGACAAGAAACCAAAATAAAGGAAGCTTCCAAATGTTTTAGATTGTAAATACATTATGAAATTGTCGCGTGTGCCCCCGTAATTTCCTGCGAAGGTGTATTAAGCATAGTAGAATAGCTTTAAGTCCAACCTTTTTCATCTAAGGGGTAATAAGCTGTTAGGACCGAGGACAGCGATTAAATCCCGGTAGTCAGAAACAGTATGAGAGGGAAAAAGGTTGTTTCCTCTTTATTTTTTGATAGAACATTGATTGCTTATGATGTCTCAGGTATATATCACTAGATGGCCCATCAGGCACTTAAAATCTAATTCCAAGAAAGAATGCCTAAATAAAGATCTAATATATTGGTTAGCTTACCCTTTGGCTTTTCTGAGGACCATATTCAGCAGGATTAAACGCATCATAATGAGACTGATATCTCTGACCAATCTCATAACGCAAGACATTGAAAGCCTGAAATTGAACTGGAAGTCAAAGGTCTACCAATTCAACAAAACAATAGTCACGAAACTGCATGCAGTAATTCAGCCTAAATATGTGGAATCATTCTACGCACAAGTTGTTCAAAGTAGATTGAAAAAATTAGGGAAACTCATATCTCATATACATTTGGCATTGGTAGAAATGAAATCTCTGAACACAATTTATTAGTAATTAGTTGTATATTCTTTGAACCAATAACAGCACCTTTACAGGATGTTTCTTATAGAAATGGATAGAGAACTATGTTTCATATTGTCATGCAGTACACATCGAACATTTTAACAAGAATTTACGTCTCTTTGAAATAAAAGAAATGCTAAAAGTTCCTCATAAAACGATTTTTAATTTTAGTCCGGCATAAAGCATTGATGCTGAGGTTTCTGTAACTACAGATATTAAACAGGGCCCAAACTAGTGCCTTTCATACATATGAGACCATAAAAGAGTTGTCTTGAAAGGCCTCAGCAGTTGGGCTACATTATTATTTACGAGGGGTGCAAATATGGATTCACAGTTTGTGCCATACACTAAATATGAAGTCAGTATATGCATGTATAGGCAACGGGAAACAGTAATGTAGTTTGACAGGCACTACCTCTCCATGATTCCTGGGGATCATTGTTGCTTTAGCAATTTTTGCCTCAATCCGATCCAGGAGTCCAGTTTTGTCTTCAGATGAGCTTATAAACGTGCCAGAACTAATACAAAAAAAAACACATCATGAAAAAAAAAATTATGAGCCTGTTTAGTATAGATTTTAATCCAATTAAAATTGAAAATATAGCCGTTATTGGGTCCACTCGTCTAATAAAAGTCAACAATAACGGTTAGTTTTTCAATTTTAATCCGATTGTAATCTCTACCAAACACGCCCTATATATAATGCGAATTACTTGCATAAATAAAAAAGAGTAACACAATGCTTAAAAAAATGTACAGCGTAACCTAATGCCATACGCATGATTCCTTAAGATCAGCCATGTGATCCAAGATGAAAATAGTCACCTTGTCCTAATTCCTTTTGTATTATCCGCTGTTTCTCCCGGGCGTAGAGCTAAGGATGATGGTTTGAGGTCTTTCTTTGCTATTTTGATTATGCCTTGGCATTGTTCTGCAGTGGCAAAATTTGGAAAGTATAATGCCCGGGGACTCCAGCTTAAAATCTACATAAGAGATTAAAGGATCAAGAATGGTGCATTGAAAAAAAGAAAATAAATGCTTATGGCTTATCAAGAAAAAAAATCTCTAATGATTTGGTTGAAATCCTTAGGTTTAAAACCCAACATTTGAGATCTATAACACAAATGCAAGTTGTGCCCATTAATTTCTAGTAGTGCTCTTGCCCCAGAAAACATTCAAAATATAAAATATGCCTTGAACACATGATGTCCGGCCTAGGATTTAAAACCCCCAGTGTGTTAGATCATTCAAAAAAGTGTAAAGAATTCGAGACTAGGATTTCAAATCTCATCAATTCAAATGCTATGATTCATCCACGGCTTCTACCATTGGTCTTTCCATTCAAATTTATCAGTGGATCATCCTGTCAACTAGAAACCATTCTTTTAAAATCCATCCGTCTAAAATGAACTTAGTTCATTCGGCAACAATGAATAAAAGGCCCAGATTGAACACAAACTAAAAAATGTTTGATTCCAAACAATCAATTATCATTATGGCACTACATCTTAACTCATTACCGAACTATTCTACATATATAATAAAATAAAATAGAACGGAATATAAAAAGAAAAAATTCATTCGTACCCTGTTTAACTACAGAATAGTAAGTTTTCAAATCCATTGATAAAATCCTAAAATGCACACACCTGAAAAGGAATCCGTGTGAGAGACGCCTCTCCTGTCTTTCCATGTGGCAACAAATCAAACTCTTGATTATTCTCCACCTCCAGTCCCCGCGGTTGAGGCCTTAAAGTACTTGAGACTTCCTGACATCACAATCAACCGGTGATCTATCATTTCGCACACACACGAATAGTGATTCAGCAAAAAAGAAACGGACCTGCTGAGAGAAAAGGGAAGCACCAAAGAATCCGGCGAGAAAGAAGAAGAGGCACAGGAGGAAAATCGACGGCAACCCTAGACTCAACCAATTACCTCCTCCACTTTTACTTCCTTTGTTCTTCATTTTTTTCCCCTTTAATCAATCGTCTTTTTGTAACGGCGCATATACGAATAACGAAAATTTCTTCTCCTTTTCCGGTTTTCCCTTCTTTTTGTGAAGTAAAAAATAAAAACAAGTCAATGCGAATGGTAAAGTTTATTTGCCATCACGACAGCGTCGACAGGCAGAGAACCGATCTGCCCGTGTTGACTTGCTTACGTCGCCGGAATTTTTCATTCCTATGCTCCCAAACAAGTACTTAGGTATCCACATAAGCATTAATCATTTAATTATTGAATATCGTAATTGTTATTTAGACCCTGTTTGGTACGGCTTAAAATCCAATTAAAATTAAAAATATGACCGTTATTGGGCCTCACCCGTCTAATAAAAGTCAATAATAACGGCTATATTTTCAATTTTAATCTGATTTTAATCTCTAACACACACCCTCTTAAAAATTATGTCTAAGAAATATTTTGATTAATGAAATTTTGATCCAATTAAATTTTATTACATTATCTGTTGATAAATCATTATATAAATTATTATGTACATGTAGCACAACCCCAATTTAAATACGCCTCTAAATGCTTGTTCAAAATTGAATGAAGATATTTATCGTCATTTGTGATTATTTTCCATTATCGTGCATTTTATTTATGAACTGTAACCTAATTACTATTTAAATTGATGCTAATCGATAATGATATATAATATTATTCTTCGATCCTAAATAAATAACTAGTTGACTCCACAATCCAATCAAGACATAATTTGTTTTGTTTTTTTTTTGGCTTGCCCGGGTATGCTAGAAGTAGTTGTATTTTACTTGTTTCTTGTTTGCCATGTATGCTTATACATAAATTTTGATCAATGAAAATTTACATTTATCAATAAAAAAAAAAAAGACATAATTTGTTTTGAAACTTCAAAACAACATAAATATTAAATTATTTTAATTGGTGAAAATCATGTCCATATTTTGAAATGTCTATAACGTTGTCAAACCTTCAAGTCAATGAGTATATTAACTAATAAAGTTAATACAATAAAATCTCTATAAAATAATAATGTTGGCATTGAAGAAAATCATTACTTCAAAGAGATTATCGATAAAATAATTTATTAATTTGGACTATGTGAAGCAATTTCTAGTCAATGTTGTAAAACTGCGACGAATTAATGTCAAGCACCTTTAAATTTATTCTAGTAAAAATTATGCGATGATAGAATTCGCTAATTGATGAAGAAATTATTCAAGGGGTACAAAATATGCTTATCGAGAATGAACATGATTTAGATAATAATTGTGTTTTACCAAATGTTTCGAGTAAATAATTGAGTTGAGAAATGGTAGATAGAAGGCCCGTGGGGACGTGCGATAGGAGCGAGATGCAACGTGCAAGGAAACTTTCGACACGTTACAGCGCAGGCCACACAACGTTCTGTAATTTCTGAGCCACAGAATATTATGTGAAAAATCTAACCTTCTTTGGATAATCCCACTAATTAATAAGACGGACCAAAATTTGTGTCAACATAAATCTTCGCTTTAGAACAAAACAAAAACACCATTATTTTCCTCCACGTAAATAATGCAGATTGCAGACCCTCCTCTCTTCATGGTGAACTAATCAGGCACACTGGTTTTCCACAGAAGCTGCTGTCGATTAATTGAAAAAAAAAAAATGCTTCGGTTGAATTTGTACTGTTCTATAGTCCCGAGTCCTCGACAAGCTGATGTAGGCAGTAGTTTCCGGTCGATAATTCGGTACGACAGAAATCGAATTTTAGCGGGGAGTATTGCTGTCAGAGCCCTGAGAGATGGGATGGATGGGGGCAAAAGTGGGGTGCCTGGTCGGAGCTGGGATCCAGGGATGGAAGTAGAGGTGCCATTCGAACAAAGGCCGGTAGGTTCTACCTATCATTTAACTTAATTTTTTTTTTTTTTCAAATAACTGAGTTTTATCGCTTGTTACAAATTGAATTGTGCGTTCATCTCTTTATGTCAGTCAGTTTGATTGTTAGAAAAATCGACTTAACTTTTTCATTAGCGAAATTGAGAGAGATGGAGAATGAATTGTAACAAATTTTAGGTTGAGCTTTATCAGTAAAAGTTTGTTGATCACCAGTCTATTTAACCTCGTACAGTTTGGAAAAACCTTAATGGCTTGTTTAGTAAGGTTAATTATATGGATTGAATTAGACCATGTAATGAACTGGTCATCTTTTTCTTATAGGATCTACTAACAGGTTGATTTTATCATATGATGGTGATTTGACAGGTAAATGAATACTCATCTCTGAAAGAAGCATATCTATACTCATGGGCTGACTTGGGTCCAGGCTCGTTTTTCCTACGTCTTGGTGGACTCTGGTTGGTAACTTTCACTGTCCTAGGAGTGCCTATTGCAGCAGCAAGTTTCAATCCTACAAAGGTAGTACAAGTGTAGTTAAATACATGAGCATAGGATTAAGGTCTTGTTAAGAATGTCTTCTGCAAAATTTGTTAATGGAATTAGAATTGTGCTCACTCACTGCCAATTACAAACTAATAGTTTTCAATCTGCAGGATCCTTTACGATTCGTCTTAGCAGCTGGGACAGGAACTCTTTTTCTTGTTTCATTAATTGTCCTAAGGATTTATCTGGTATGTTCAGTTAATCTCATGGAAAGTTCATCATTTAGAATACCAGAGACTTTTCTTTTTCCATCAGAATGTTTTAAATGTCTCAATACTATCTACATTTTTTATTATGCGTACGTGTAGGGATGGAGTTATGTTGGCGATAGGCTTTTATCCGCAGTCATACCTTACGAAGAGACTGGATGGTATGATGGACAAATGTGGGTGAAGCCACCCGAGGTTAGTGCTGTTTATCGTTAATTTTGGCATGCTAGGGACCCGAGGTCAGTGCTGTTTCAGTTATGACCCAATTCATAAAACCGCGTTTGATTGATCATTTTTCTTGCAGATCCTGGCTCGTGATAGATTATTGGGTTCATACAAGGTATTGAATAGATTATATTGCTTTCTATTATAGAGAACAGTACAGATTTAGAAAATATTGCTCTCTATTGTAGAGAACAATACAGATTTTAAAGCCTAGAGAGGTTGTATCTTCTATAAGAGCGAAAGAACTGTGTAAATTTGTGCATTTAGGTAAAACCAGTCGTTAAGTTGCTGAAGCAGACACTAGTTGGAACAGGAGCATTGCTAGTTGCAGCTGTTTCATTATTTATTTTCGCCACACCAGTCGAGGATTTTATCCAGAACACATTTGTTAAGGAGAACCCATCCAAAGTTTCATCATCAAAGATCAACACAAAGTTCAATATAAGGTATTGTATGAAACAAGTCGAGTTTTTAAACACAATACAATCTTCCTTATCAAACATGTCATATCATATTTACTGCGCATCACGATTTTTTTATGAAAAATATTGAAGGAAGGAGGAACTGTTGAGACTGCCGGCCGATGTGAAATCAGACGATGATCTAGCAGCAGCCGCAGCAGAGGCTGCGGATGGAAGGCCAGTCTACTGCAGAGATAGGTATTATCGTGCATTGGCCGGGGGACAATACTGCAAATGGGAAGATTTACTTAAGTGATAATGTGAGAAAAATTGGCAGATGTTCAGTTTTCACGTCATGTACAAGCCCAGTGATCTCTTTTGATTGGATGGGGAACTATGGAATTTCTTAGATATAATCACAGGCAAAGCAAAGAGTAGGGAACTTAAAAAATGTTATTTTGAAAATCTTAATGTTAAAAGCATAACAATCAGCTGCATTTGCATTGTTTATACAAATATATTATGTGATATACACTCTGGTACAGAGTGAAAGGTGTGGATGGTTCGAATTTAAGGTAGCGTAGAAGTTCACTTCAAATACCAAGAACATAAAATCAGAGATTAATCAGAAAAAAATTACTGAAAAAATGGTACATAAAGTGAGCTAAGAGCTATAGTTTTAACTCAAGTGAGCGTAGTTTCCAGGATTTGCCATGGAGTTTAAAATTGAATATCTTTTATATTTAATTTTCATTTTTATTCAGTAAAAAAATTTATTTAAAAATTTATTCAACATCAGTCATATTACATACTCTGAATAAGTAAGAATAATATTAAAATATTTTAAAAATTTGCTTATGATCACCTCAAAAAGAGAAAATGGACTTTCAAATTAGGAAGAAGGGAGTGTTTTGGTTTCTTTATTTTGGAAAAAGTATAATACAGTTGACAGTTATATTGAGTAGCTCAAACAATGAACGAGTCTAGTTTGAACACGATCCATCAGGTTGGTCCAAGAAAGGTGCCAGACGAGGATGCCACTGTGCCCCTTAAATGAATCGAATGGTTCTTTAACTTGCATTTGATTCTCTTAACCGGCATACGAGATAAGACCTGCCCATTATTACTATGATATTTTTTGATTAATCCATTTTTATTTTAGCAATGTTTTTCGTGAGTTGTGGGTGCAAATATAGTAAAGAAACAAGTCAACAATGACCCCAATATTTGTTTGGTTTTGCATGGCTTTAGCCTCCATTCGCTCAATGAGTGACACCTCATGCAAAAAATGCACACCTCTATGGCACGTGGCGCCGTTACAAAGAGAATCAACAACCATAAATAACAAAAACGATGAATGTACTAATCCACAGCCAAATATTATAAACCAAATCGAAGAACCCAAAATAAACTAGAAGAAACTGAAGAGTGAATCCAGATGGATAGAAAACAAGAAAATGCTGAAAAGAAGGGGAATTTAGAAGGGCTACCGGTGGAGACTAGTCCATACACGCAGTACAGAGATTTGGAGGATTACAAGAAACAAGGCTATGGAACACAAGGACACCTTCAGCCTCAACCTGGCCGAGGCGCTGCCAGCTCCACCGACGCGCCGACTGAGAAAGGCGGCGGCGCCACCAATTCCCAGGCTCAACTCTCCGCCACTGATGCGGTGAACCGCCAAGGGGTCCCTTAGATTCTCTTTTTTATTTTTTTATTTTTAATATGCTTTGATATATGTATGATTTGCAAGCACTTGAATAAAAGGCTGTAGTTCAGCTACTTGTTTTTCAAGGCACGTTTGAATTATAATCACAGGGAGAAAAATGAGAGGATTAAGATGTATAAATGTTGTGTAGAATCAATGACATTAGACAACTTCACGATGTTTGACATCCTTGAATCGGGGCATGATAGTATCAAAGTTAAGATTATTTGGAAATAGTCTCGTTAGAAATTTCATTTGTTCTATGGAAACGAGGTTCTTATATTGCTATCTCGTGAATGTAGATCTGATTCAACTGTTTTTTCATTCTTTATTATTTGGATTAACCGTTGAAGGAAAAATAAAATAAAAATACAAACTCCTACCTTAGTGTCTTTCAAGTGCGAAAGTTCTCTTTCTTGTTAAGAATTTCTTGTTCTCTTCCTTCTTCACTTTTGCAACCATATTTTTTTCTTCGGTCTAAATTATAGAGCAATATATATATAACTTGAGAAATCAAAATGAAATCTATCCGAATTTATAGACGAGGTATTCGGATTTGAAATCAAAATTGAACGATTTTGAGGAATCTTGAAAAGTAAATTCTTGTTTTTGCTTTAGTCTTCCACTTGTGAGAGACTTTTTTGGACATTCTTTCACCTTCCCCGACTTTTTGAAAAAGCTGATGACTTTATTAAAGTTACTTTTTGTCAAATCTTCTTTTTTAATGTCGATAAGGCTGGTAAAAATAATTTGTTTGCTGGCAAGCACATTTGAAACAGCATCTCTTTTGATTTTTGATCCTGGTATTCTTTTAATTCATCAAGAAAATTGGGTCCATGTAACCATTTTGAATTCTCTTGAGTTTCTTCTTCAATATAATCATCAATATTATATCCAAAGCACATGTCTTCGTTGATTTGTTCATAATCTTCTGTTTCTGAAGAAGAATCTTTTGAACTTGCCTTTTTTGAAGAAGCTTCTGCAAGAGTAGAAATTTTGTCTGAAATAGCTTGAAGTTCTTCTGGTGTAGAACATTTATTAAACATGGCCTTCAATTTTGATTTTTCTGTAAGGAAATCAGCTTTTTTATCAACTTCCTTTTGAGTTAATTTTGGGATGCCGAAATTCCTTTGTTCTTGAATCTATGAATTAACTGCTTTTGAACAATAATTTATTTCATGGAATTTTGACCACCATTTGACCTTGAAACGTCTAACAATGCGTTTGACGTTAAAATCTTTGTAATCAGGAGTAATCTGTCCTTGAATTAACTGGAAATCTCAGCAAAGAATCCATGAAACTTTGAGATTGAGAGCAAATTGGAACAAAAGATTTTCTTGAGACTTGAGAAATGTTTTTGCCTCTGATTTGAAGTGTTCGAATCCTTGTTGAGTAAGAATGGGCAAAATTTTTTCAACGAGTCCAAATATTCGAACCAATTTTGAAACCATTTTGAAAAATTGGATGGACAATTTTGGTGAAAAAGAATAAACTAGGAATGAGTTACTGGTCTAAAGTAAAAAAAAAAAAAAAAA
>CAIGRO010208685.1:0-11794 GCA_903798355.1 Fraxinus baroniana
GGGCCTGTGCCCTCCCTGGGCCTAGTAAGGCTCCGCCCCTGACTGTACAGAGAAACTAATCAAAAATAAAATTGAAAACATCAAACATTTGACATTTATACATAAAGATTGCAGGTTTACACGAGTAAGAAATATTTGATTCATTAAATAATAAAACATATATCGAAAAATGAAAATATATAGTAAAGAAGTTGTAAAGCGAGGTTCGCTACCTCTGTTTCTATTTTGAAGAATTTAATTTTATCTTCTCTATAATGGAAGACAAATTGAAAATTGATTTCAACACAGAATGACAAGATGTAATACTTGTATATATTAATTACTGTTTCTTTAATTTAATTTTCTTTTCTCTTTTTCTCCAAGAAAAGTAAATAAATAAACAAAGGCCTAAAGTGGGTCAAAAGCTCAATATAAACATTTAAAACCAAATGAAATGTCAATCAACGAAAAACGTAAACTGTGTTTGTATGTATGTGTGAGAGAGAAAGACCGATCAAGTGCAGATGAAGTACCAAAAATTAACAAATTTTTCATATTTTTTTATTCGTTTATTGTTGTTATACAAATGGCCTGCCGCTTCAAAATGAGGATCGACCTGTCCAGTTCATGGAGGTTGAGGAGCAGCGCCCCTCGTGGGGATTTGGGGGCAAAGTGGGCGCAAGGGTCGAGCGGGCAGCGTCCCTCAGGAATTCTGATTTTCATATGGAATGAAATTATGTTTTTTAATGAAATGTTTATTTTTTGGCAAAAAAATAAGAAGTAAATCAGTAATTTCAAAAATATAAAAGTATTTTTTTTTTTTAGCAAAACGCAGCGTGAAGTCTTACAGTACAGTCTCTGCGCACGCGAAGACCCAAGCTCCGCTCTGAGGGAAGACACAACGACCGTGCAACACGGAGACACGGACTTTGTGTCTCGGCAAAGCATGGAGACCGTGTCTTCGTGCTTTCGCTCAGCGCGGACACAAATCCGTGTCCACACGTGTAGTGCGGAGTTCAACTTCCTTTTTTTTTCCCTTTCCTGGCCTCGACACATTAAAACAGTCTATGGTCTTTATTCTTCTTCATTTCTTCCACCGAGCGGCAAACTATTTGCATAACAATAAACAAATAAATAAATTATGAAAAATTTGTTAATTTTTTATACTTCATTTGCACTTGAGTTCTCTCTCTCTCTCTCTCTCTCTCTCTCTCTCACACACACACACACACAGAGTTAGTATTTTAGTTGATCGACATTTCATTTGGGTTTAAATATGCTCGACACGGTAAACAAGTTTCTGATTTTTAGTTTATAGAACATCATTTTCTGTTTATTCAAAATGTCTCTTAACAATTTCATAATCTTTCTCCAATAACTTAATTTTGCATCTTGCCCTTCTGTTTTGGAATCAATTTCCAATTTGTCTTCCATTAAAGATAAGATATAATCAAATTCTTAAAAATAGAAATGAACCTTCTTGATATTCCTTTTGCAATTTTATCGCTCTTTAAAAAATCTAAATATATAGGTTTATAAATAAGAAGAAAGAAAAATGCAATTCATAGTCTGATACGATGTCCTTTTTATAGCAGATTGGGGAAAAAATGATGTGGAAACGTATAAAATTGGAGGACAAGAGGAGTGAAAACAGGGAGTGAACGGCAACATCTCATTAATTACCATTGCATCTACAGTAATTACAAATTGCTTTTTTTAATATAGTAGGATATTCAATCGTACAGTACAGTAGTACACAACCCCTTTACTAGTTTGGAATCCTGATTGATTCAAGCTAATGGTATTGGAATTTAGTTCATTCTAGTTGAAGATAATCAATCTAAGCTTTATATTTCAACACTGTTTAGCAAATTTGCGTAACATGGTTTACTTCTTGCTCGTTTGAGACTGTACAATACTAGAAGGTGAAGAAAAAAAAAGGCTAATATTTGTCTATAACATAGTCGAGTCTTATACCAAAATACTTTTCGAGTTCCGGCATAGCCATAAATATAAAACAGAATCCTTTGATCCTCTTTACCATTTTTCTGCCCGAGTATTTTGTTGAAGAAACTGTCCCGAAATGGCAGCAGCAAGTGCAGATTTGAAATTGGGATCTTTTGTTAAGGTAGAAGCCATTTGCTCCACTAGATACTGTTGGTATTGTGGTGTACCCATTTTTCTGTTTGAATCAGTAGCTGGATGTGGTTTTGTAAGATCAAGTGTAACGGTCTGTGCGGACGAACTTAGAGATGTCGTAGAGCAAGGGACCGTGCCAAGTGTTACACCACGTATGGAGCCAGAAGTGGGCTCGGGTTTCGAGGGGTGAGGATGGTTGTGCTCTCCTTCATAAGTTGCTACTAGAATAGATTGATCCTCTATACTTCTTTGAACCTGCAGAAAGATCATGAAACAAAAAGCCTGAGAAATCTAAAAACTAGAGAAATTAAAGATTCTTGAAAAGGATTAATCTTTTTCGATTTAAACAAAGTTAAAATCTGTTTGATAACGGTGTTCAGTCTTATCTATTACTGTGTACCAAACATTCTTTAATTACATACCTTCTTTTTTACTGGACAGCTTGGAGCAAACGAGCACTTGAAGTAAGCTCTTGGAGAAGGATTGTCCCTGGTAACCTTCTGTCCATACTTCCTCCATTGATATCCATCTTTAACTATCTGTAATTTGAATAAAACAGTTTTTTAAGTACAGGATATAGACAAAGATTTGTTTGAATATACGGACTACTTCGCAGATAACATTAATCAGCTTATAAGTTATAATGCTTATAGAGCATGTTCCACACAATTTACTGGACAGTTTCATACACAATATTTTAACCTTTCTTTTTTTTTGAGATTGACTTATAATTACTTACAAGGCTTGTATCAGATGCTTCAGTTCGTACGCAGGCACGCGAAATCTTTGGTTTGATGTGTTCTTCCCTTTGTTTCTTGCATGAGTCTTCATCACTTGAACTGCTCTCAGAAGGACCATTGGTTCCACCAGTATTGCCATTGTTGCTGCTTTCAGCTTTCCTTTTTCTTGATGCATCATTATCCACTACAGAATTTTTGCTTATTTTCATTACTCGGTGTCGCAATTCATTGTAATTCTCACACATCACTGTTAATAGTTCTGTCAGCTTCTTGTTTTCAGCACTCACCCGATTTAGTTCCTCTATTAATTCACCTCTCTGAGAAAAAAAAAATGTTAAGAACTCTATTTTTCATCTTTCTTGAATTGTGGAACAGTGTGTGTTTATGTTTTAATAAGCTAAAATCATGATAAAAATAATCACCTCTTCTTTCACTGTAATATTTCTTCCCAAGTCAATAAAATCACTTGGCACCTCTTGTTTCTGAAACAAAAACAAGCTCGATTAGCACAAGAAATGTCTGGGAGATAGGATCGACTGAAAAAAAACACTCGAATAACTAATAATTCATCTGCCAACATATTCCTGAAAAGCCGAAAACTAAGTGCATGTTTGGTACATGAGATTAACCGCACACAGCACAAAAGGCAAGATTTTAACTTCTGTTTCTATCCAATCCTCTCTACCAAACATGGCATAAGTACGGTATATATAGTTTTAAAGCTTCACATACCCGCAGCAGTGGGGCCTCGTCGAGAATTCTTTGTGGTTTGGCATTAAGATCCAATGAGGTATTCAGCAGGCTAGTGAATTCCATAGCTTCCGATACTGAATTATTGCAAGTTTTCTAAAGCGCCTCAATTTCTTCAGAAAATTCTCTCAAATTGGTCAAGCTTCTTATCTAATGTTTGAAGCAAGATCTAATGAAGAGAAGTTGTATATATAATACATAGAACTTATCAAGTTGTAGGAAGGTAGAGAGGAAGATGAAGAGTAGTTGATAAAATATTCTAATTAATAATCCTATTTTGTCATTTATTTATAGCTGAATGGAACTCAAAGTTGGTCGTCGGCAAGAAAAGTAAAAGGTAGGTTTGTTGATTGCTAGGAAGTTGGGATTAACTGTAACTTATTTTTAAAATCACTTATTTTTAACTAAACAAACTTTCAATACAAAATAATCAAAAGACGGATATACTTTCAAGAAAATTAAAGTTGAAATACAGTTAAAGACCATGTTTGATGCATGTTGTCGAGTGAAGAATGCATTTTAAATAGTGATTTGATGAAAAATATGCAATTAAAAAATATGAAAAAGTTTTAGATTTACGTGTAATATTAATTTTTTGAAGAATGTGTGGTTGAAAATAAGTTTTGAAAAAATGAATTTTTGTAAGAATATGGATCAAACAGACTGTAAAGTATTACTTTGCCCCTATTTAATCAACATTATTTTTCTCATTCTCATTTTTCTACTCATTTTCAATAACACATTTTTCAATAAAATAATATTTTCCATCATATCAATAACTTTTCTTTCTATTTCAACCACATATTCCCCCTGTTTGATCTACATTATTTTTCTCATTCTCACTCTTCTACTCATTTTCAACCACACATTTTTCAACAAAATAATATTTTTCATCACATCAATAACTTTTCATTAATTTTCAACCACATATTCTTCATCACATCAACAGTAAAAATGTATTCTTACCCCCAAAATGTGTGCCAAACGAAGGCTTTGAGTCACACTTATTCCCATCAAATGCGACTTTTAAGTACAATTAAACATGTTCTGATTCATGTAAATTGCAATGAGAAAGTAAATAGCGCATCGAAATAAAAATAAAAATAAAAATAATTTAAATAGGGGAAATTAAAGTGGTTGTTTAAGTTTGAACTGTGATTTAAGAGAAGATTAAAGTAACTCAAATATGATTTAAAAAAAAGACTTGGAAAACATGAGAGTTGAAATTCTTTGGAGAAGTCAAAGTCAAGCCCACCTTTGGTAGGAAGATGACGACCACGCACGTACCTTGTATTATGTGGTTGAACTCCTATATTGACCAATCTTCTCATGTCTTTATCCATAACATTAATATTAATATTAATATGTCACTTGTCAGTGGACCAGGACCAGACAGACCTTAAGTGGTATAGGTTGCGTTTTAGTCACGTTTGTACTCGTGTTTCATGCTATTTTATATTTTAGTAGTGGAAGAAATTTCTTACATGGCGTACGCGGTTCTCACCCTATAACGTGACGGTATGCTCTGATTTAAATACAAGTTTTAACATATTTTAATTGTTACATTTGATTGAATGTTCTTGTATTGATAAAGTAGATGTCGTCGGAATTAGGTTTGTTAAACAAAAACTATGGAATCGAAAAATTGAACTGAAATCGTTGATGTTGTGCTACGTGAATGTGCCAATGAAATTGTTTTGATCTAAGGCCATGTTTGATTGGTGTTATTTTTCTTATAGCTTGGAAAATGAATTCTATTTTTTTGGTTTTGGCTTGTTTGATTGCCACAATTTTCTAGGGAAAACTTTTTCCCTCATTCATGGACAATTTTCATGTAAAACAAAACCAAACGAACACTAAATTTTGATTAAAAAAATGAATTTTTTAGTTTCTTTTTACTTTTTGGCTATGGAAACAAATTTTATAACCAATTGTGAAAAAAATTATCACTTTAATGGACAATTTCCATGTAAAACAAAGCCAAACGAACAAAAATTTAAAAATTTTACTAGTGAAAAATTATATCAATCAAACACGCTAAATTAATAATTCCCTGTAAAATAATTTCTAGGCAATTACTTTTCCTGAAATTCATTTTCTTTCCACCTATATTCCACCATTGCAATCAAACGGATCCTAAGATAAAAAGTTCTAAAACGACTTGGTTTAAGTTTCGAAGTATTAATTGAAACCAAAAATTGAAAATGAAATTTCTACCAAAATTAGATTGATAAATTACAATCTTAGCCTCTAAATAAAATATAATTATTAATATTTGAATACAAAAATGGATAAGTTGGTCAACTATCCATTACCAAATATCAGTATTTCTCCTATTTCACAACTTTCGTTGACAATTAGTCCATACGGTATGCACCAAAGTCGAATTGGTATTTATATTTAGAATTTTAATGATTTATTTATGTTCGAATTTTTTCCAAACCGTTTTAAATAATTTTGTTTTCAAATTTGCCAACAACAAATTTAATCAAACCATTTACTCTCCTAGTTGAAAATATGTCTAACATGAACTTTTAGATTGACTTGGGACAAATCCAAGCCGAAAATGGAAGACAATATTATGCATTTAGTTTGGTCTTAAGGCATATTATGAAAATATAGTCGATTGGGAATGACAAAAAAGTTCGTCGGCTCGACCGGAACCGAGCCCCCATTTAGGGCGTCGCTCGAGCCCGGCCCCGTCCGTACAAGCCTGCTTGGTTCAAAAAAAATATATTAAGGTGACATAATAGCTGCTTGGCTCGAGCCCAAAAAAGTTCAATTCTGCTTTGCTCGAGCTCTTCAAGTTTCGACCCGTGGCTCGACTGGCTCGTTGACATGGATATAATCGATCGACATCAGATACTATTAAACTATTTTTTATTCACACATTTCGAATGATCCACAAGTACTATCAACTGATACACCCCATATTTCTTCTTATTTATAAACACTTGACGATACCCGAGTTTCTCAATTATAAAAAATTAACTATTTATCATTCATTACTCGTTGATATATCATGTGTTAGAGGAGAAAAAAATCATAAAGTGTTATCTTCTCACACAGATATACACAAGCACAATTGAAATTTCACTTATTTATCAATTTCGAATGGTGAAAATAACATATTCAATAAAATCTGGACACACAAGTACTGAGCTAACTTCGACAAACATCCAATATGAAAATTAAGAACTAAGTATTTGTATGCATGATCACAATTCAAAGAGGTATACTTTTAGTTATTATTTAATTAACACAGTCACCAATTAAATCATCCATTAAATATACGGCAACAATGACCATATGTAGCCAAGTTATTGACGATTAAGTCAAATTTTTTTAAATTTTTTTTTTTTTTGATAGACTTATTTCGTAGAAGCGATTGTTTAACATGAAAAGTAAGAACTAAATATCTATACGCATGATACACATTTCAAGGACTTATTTTGTGGAGACATCGAGTTTCTTCAATAGTCCCACATCAACCTAGTATTACAATTGATAAGAAACAATTGTTTAATATGAATAGTATGAACTAAATATCTATATGCCTGGTACACATTTCAAGGACTTATTTTGTGGAAACAACTAATGCTACCATTTCTAGGACATCAACCTAGTGCTACAATTTTGTAGAATTTGTTGGAAATGGTTTATTAACTAGTGAATTGGGTCAACTTTGAGCTCCAATTTGAGTGGGATCTGTACTTCGATTTAACAGGATCATACATATTCACATTCTACTCCGCGAGATGATTAACATGATATATTTATTTATCGAAAATCATTTAGAATTGAATGAAATATTTGATATTAAAGTAATCCACTTAAAACTATAAACTAGCGAAACAATTGATTTATTGAAAATTGTCAAACGCTTATCCCACGTAGAAAAGTTAGAAAACTTTGATATGATTTATATAGTGGAAGTTTGAGAATTGGGTTTGGACCCAAAGAGCTACCAATAGTTTTTGGAAGGGGTAAACCTATATCTTATTAGGCCCTAAGTTCACACGCACGCACCGCTGTTCAACTCGGATCGGCTCGACAAGAGCATGTGTTCGAGTTCGATTCGAGTGCAAGTGAGTTCTTGTACTATGCAAACTTTTTGGACAAAACTTTTAACCGACAAAACATGCGCATTATTTCATGTTGAACAGTGTTGTCTGTTTGGTCATAAGCCCGCGCGCGCGCACGGTTGTCCACTTCGGCTCGACTTGACTCGACAAGAGCATGTGTTCAAGTCCGATTCAGGTGCGAAGGGGTCATGTACCATGTTAACTTTTGGATAGTATGTTACCAACATAACAGGCGCGTTATTTCATATTGAACAAGGTTGTCTATTCGGTCATACGCCTACACGCGTGCGCCGTTGTCTGACTCGACTCGACAAGAGCACTTGTTTGAGTCCGGTTTCGTGTGCGAGTGGGTCATTTTACTATATTAACTTTTTTGACAATATGTTAACCGACATAACAGACGCATTATTTTATACTGAACAGTGACGACTGTTCTGAAAAGGTTTAAAGTATGTTCCATTGGCCATGAGAGAGTCTATAAATAGTCTATCTTGCTGCCAGAATAATTATACATTTTTCATTGCAAACTTTATCTACTTTGAATCTCTATCTCTCTCTGATATTGTTCTCGAAGTGAAAATACTTCATTGAGTTCATTAGAACTCTTGTAGATTGCTGTACTGTTTTCGTATGAGACTAAATTCGTTCTATTTTGAAAAACGATTGCTAAACACTTTTAGCACTTTTGAAGGCAGCAAATTTGTTTTAAGGAAACATTTCGAAGTCGGTGGACTCGAATTAATTTTCTAATCACATTGTTAAGTTGTGCAACTTACGTTAAGATAATTTTGTCAAAGTTTGTAAATTCAAACTGTTTGAAGGAGGAATTTATACTACATAAACAACAGCATTATTTTGTAGCGACAATTGTTTTAACATGAAAAGTAAGAACTAAATATCTACATTCCCGATACACATTTCGAAGATCATTCATGTCAATTGCTGTTTAATTAACACTACCACCAATTAAATCACACATTATAAATAATTAAATATGCTACAACAATGACCATCAGTTGCCAAGCTATTGACGCTCAAGTCAAAATTGTGCTAAATGTTTTCTTATACAACGTGACTTAGGCATTGGAGTATCTTCATCGTCCCACCTACCTAGCTCTATGATTTCTAGACTTGTTACGTAGAGACGATTATCCAATATGAAAATTAAGAACTAAATATCTGTATGCATGATACACATTTCAAAGATACTTCATATTCATTATTACGGCATTTTTAGGTCGGATTAAAATCTGATTTTAAATTAAGTCAAAGTCAAAAGGGTATGTTTGGCCCATATTTTAATCTGATTTTAATTTAAATCAAAGTCAAATAATCAATATCAACCACATTTTTATGGGTCCCACATCTTTTCAACCACACATTTCAAAAACTTATATCACAATCCACTAAAAATTTGATTTTAATTCACACGAAACACATTCTTAATGGGTACGCACGATGAACAATTCAAGGACACTTCATGTCAATCATTAATTAATTAACATAGTCCCCACTTAAATCAATGTACATATATACACGACAACGAAAACCACAAATAACCAAGCTATTGACAATTAAATATTTTCATACCCAAAATCTAACTTAGATGTTAAGAGTCTCTTTTGATTGTTCCATCGCAACCCAGCTCTATGATCGATAGAGTTATTTTTGTAGATTTTTAGTTGTTGTCATATGAAGTTAAATAATAAATTACAAATAACGTAATTAAAGAAGAAAAGTGCATGATAAGAATTATTAATCATTTTGCTCGATTCTTTGGGTGTGTTTGGTATATATTTTAATCCAATTAAAATTAAAAATATAGCCATTATTGGGTCCTACTCGTTTAATAAAAGTCAACGATAACGCCTAATTTTTCAATTTTAATCCAAATTTAATCTCTATCGAATACGCTCTTTATGTTGAACATGCTCTTTTTTGGAATACAAGAACTTGATTATATATATATATATTAAACTTCATTGTATAAATATTAAATAGTGGCTAACAGTGAATTTCCCAGCAATGAGTTAGTCTCAAATCGCCATTAGGCATTCTAGAAGCAGAATCAGGACGGAAAGTTGCACGTGTTTACAATTTGTCGTTTAGAAAAGACCTCAACTTTTCTACGTATTTCACACGAATACACTTTCTTCTCTATTGAAAACTTGAATCACACTTCAACTTTATATCAATTGGAACACATGCAATGAACTATAACGACGTGTCAAAGTTGGCTACAATTTAATTTGAAAATAAAAATTGTTTATATATCTTAAATATTTCTATTTATGCATTCTTACCAAAATTAAAAGTTAATTTTAATGCCAAATGATAATAAAATTCTATCTGACACAAAAATATCGTGACGCTATCGAAAAGGGAAGTCGAACAAAAATCAGATTCAAAACACCACACCTCATCAAGATCATATTGAAAAACTCTCAAAAAAATATAGTATAGTCCATAAAAAACGGGCTTGCTTCTTAAGCAAATAAGTCCCATGCCTGGTAGGTCCAATCATTATGTCCATTATCTGATCTAGGGATAGCAACGGGACGGGAATGAGACAGGTCGGTCATTCTTACTCTCGTCCCGTTGGATATTTTTGTTACCTTACCCCATACCCAGTTAAAGCGGGATGGGACGGAATCAGGGTGGGGCAAGTCTCTTGCCCCATTTATTTTTTAATGTCTTTAATTAGTAAATATTACTACTTTTTTATTAATTTGTTAAAAGCAACTTATGTTATTTTTAAAAATGATGATAAATTTATTATTTTTGTTCGATAAAAAACAAAATTTAAATTTGAAATTAATTTTAAATAAGGCGGGGACTATGTTTCTTATACCCTTCTCGTATCCAATTCGGAGTAATGACAATCGCCCCTTCTCCACCCCGTTTACTCGATTAGGCGGGTAATCCACGCCCCATTAGGGCGGGCCCCACAGATATCGGGTTAAACGAGTTTTTTTGTCATCACTAATTTGACCATTCGAGCATTTCAATTTCTCGTTTAGCCATGTCTTCTCTTGTACATTCCTTTATCGAGAATCGGTATAACACAAACGTCCTCTGGAAAACATATTTGGGTGTGTTTGAGCTACATTATTTTGGAAGAATGTATTCTGAAATGGTAGATTGATGGAGAATATTATTCTATTGAAGAATGTGTGGTTGAAAATGAGTAGAAGAATGAAAATGAAAATTTCAATGTGTACCAAACAAAGGTTTTATAATTTATTTAAACATTTTATCTTATTATGTGAGTGTTTGGTGAGATTAAAATTAGGCACCTGTTTGGTGCACATTTTTTCTCTAAGAATTTTTGTGTTGACGTGATGAAGAATATGTGATTGAAAAAGAATGAAAAGTTATTGATGTGATAGAAAATATTTTTTTATTGAAAAATGTGTAGTTGAAAATAAGTAGAAAAATGAGAATGAAAAAAATAATGTGACTCAAACAATGGCTAAATTTTTAGTAGATTGTGATAGAAGTTTTTGAAATGTATGGTTGAAAAGTTGTGGGATTCATGGAAAATGTTGTTAATATTGATTGCTTGACTTTAATTTAGATTAAATTTTAGTTTTAATCCGAAACAAACAGGGTCTATATATAAATTAATAGTAAATTGATTATGTATTAAGGCACTTGACATTAATGTCATAATGGATAATGGCTGCTAAGTTTGTATTTTTTACTACCATAATGTTAAGTTGACTTTGACAATAGACACGACTTCCACTTGTTCCTCACCCCTTGTACTTTTCTTTTTCCCCTATAGTTATGTCGATTGTTGTCAAAAACAGAGGATTTGCATGCCCACAATTACGACTAAATAATGCTTTTATTTGTAATGATAATATTTGATTAGCAATCAAATGGATGCAGGGGCTGATCCAGCACCTGATCAGCTCCCGTGGTCGCCCGTGTTGGGTCCATCGAAATCTTTAGAGACCGTCGGGCAAGTGGTGGGAGCCGGCCAGCCGAGAAGAAGTAAGAAGGAGACGGGGGCTGCTGTTGGGACTTGGGAGCTTGGGCTGTCTTCAAAGATTTTTGCCTTTTGGCCAATTTTGTAGCCCAAATGCCCAATGCAAT
>CAIGRO010208725.1:0-14649 GCA_903798355.1 Fraxinus baroniana
GGTAACTATATATATATTTCAACTTATTGGAAATCTATTACCCACTACTAACAAGAAGACATTACTTTCTAGATTAAGTCTGTTCTTCACATGTCGCATAAATGGGTATGTAATGAGCGCTGCTTCCAGAACCTTTGCCAGATGATGCAAGTCATTAGTCAATGCCTATATCTATTAGCATTCTTGTAAATACTCCAATCTTATAAAATTTAATTACTAAATGGAGTTGTAACATATAATGGCTCATGAAAATTGGGTTTTGTTGTTTGAACAATTAAGCAAAGTATAATTTGACCACAATGAGCTTCAGAAGAATTACTGACTTGTTGACATGAACTTTGATGGTCTTAAATTGAATGTCTAGATTCGACTTATCATAATTACTCAGGTCAAAGTTGAAAATGTGTTCCTAAAGTAAATAATTAGATCCTATATTGTTATAGTTCTTATCGTGATATAAAAGCTTCTATTATGAAAACTAACAAAATTATCTAGAGCAGTCTTAAATACAAAAAAAATAACATTCAATTCGAAGCAACAGTACTTTTGATTGGACAGTAATTTTCACTTGTGAATTGCTCTGCCTTTGGATCACACCTTCCCAACCATTCTTTGGTTTAACTTACCTTTTTTTTTTTTTTTTGAGAGTGTACTATGTTTGGTCTTATGGGAGATACTTGTTGTTTATCATCAGTTTTGCAGGGAAAGAAACTTTAAGATGCCTGGCACTAGCATTGAAAAGGATGCCCACAGGACAACAGGCTCTTTCCCTTGACGATGAGAATGACCTTACATTTATTGGGTTGGTATGCTTTCTCTTCTATGTTACAAACTTTTCAGGTTTGCTGTTGAGAAAATTCTAATCATCATGATTTGTGCATTAAGTCTTCCATGTTTCTTTGTTCTTGTATTTTCCTTTTGACTTCAAATGTGGCTGTTTCTACTTACTATTGAAAGCAAACTTCCTCCTCTTTGAAAATCTCCAGAAAGTGAGAATGCAAAATAAAATTTATCTGTCCATAACCAAATGTATGAAATAGTTTAGAATGCTAAACTGGCTGGCTGCTGGTGCATAATTTTTTAAACAAGTAGCTGTTGAGAACATACTTCTGAAATTCCCATGTCATAAGTTTGCAGAGCTTATTAAGCATCACTGCTTTAAGTTGTTTACCTATTAACCATAGGGGATTAATGAAATTTCTTGTTGGTTATGCATGCACATAAGCCATGTGATTTGATAATATGTTTCTAGAAACATCTTGGATTCCGCTGAATAGAAATAGACCAAGTAACAGGCTCTGTAGCACGGACACTTCAATTAGGGTAGCGTGTCCGTGTCCGACACGTATCGGACACGAGTCGATGCCGACACTTCTCGGACACTCTACCGTAATCATTTTTCTTCTTGTATTAGAGATATTATATATTGTTAATTCAAAATTATTAACAAGTAACAAATAGGTACTCATGTTTAAAATATTTCTACAAGAAAAATTAATAACAAGTATAAAACTANTCTGTACTTTTTTTAAAAATCGCGTGTTGACGTATCCGACACGTATCGTGTCGGACACACGTGTCCGTG
Organism: Fraxinus baroniana; assembly: GCA_903798355.1. Lineage (NCBI taxonomy): Eukaryota > Viridiplantae > Streptophyta > Magnoliopsida > Lamiales > Oleaceae > Fraxinus > Fraxinus baroniana. The sequence continues at coordinate 1,586 of CAIGRO010208725.1, forward strand.
TCGGTGCATCATAGGTAACAGGCATCAATAGGCATCATGCTCTCAAGATCTTTAGCATCCTTATGCCAAACCACTAGAATTTGATAACTATTGAACTTCATGAAAGATGCAAGGCAAAAAGTTATCCAAAAATAGCAAATAATTCCTCAAGAAATTCTCTAGTAATCAAACATAAGGTAAGCAAATAATCATACTATTCTTGAAATTTAATGAACAATATGAAATTAATCTTAAAAAAAAAATGAATAAATAAAAAAAAATAATAATAATAATAAATACCTAGTGCAAAGAAACATACAAATTCGGTCCCATAAATCCATAATATGGCTCCCGGGTTAGGACAGTTCAAAAATAAATGTGAGTACCTTCCAAGTCATGATGCAAAAATCGAGCGACAAGTTATAAAGAGGTCTACGTATATGCAAGATATCTTGTGTTAATCCTACCAAGTATGAAAGACCCCCTGAAAGCCCGTTAATTATTCAACTTTGATTCTTGACGATCGATTTACATGCCGTTTTATCCTTTTTACTACTGTCTTTATCTTTCTCATATGAAGGTTGGAATGCTTGATCCCCCAAGGGAGGAAGTCCGAAATGCGATTATTTCTTGCATGACAGCTGGTATACGCGTTATAGTTGTTACTGGAGACAACAAGGTAATAGTGAAGTACAAATATGTTCTCTGTTACTTTTATAATTTTTATCACATTCTCTCTTATTATCCATATTTGTGATATACCTTTAGATCACTGCTGAATCATTGTGCCGAAAAATTGGTGCCTTTGATCACTTGGATGATTTTGTGGGACTTTCTTACACTGCTTCTGAGTTTGAAGAACTTTCAGCAATGCAGAAGACACTGGCATTGCAACGAATGACACTTTTCACTAGGTACTACATTGTTCTGTTGGTCATTCTTTTTTGTTATTATTCCTTTCTTCTGTATGAGTCAATTATTGCATCTGTATCCTTTGACCCTACAGATTGCAATTGTTAAGTATTTCCTTTTCTATTCATATTATATTGTAGTTCATATTTGTGTTTTTATGTTCTAGGGTTGAGCCATCACACAAAAGGATCCTTGTTGAAGCACTACAGCACCAAAGTGAAGTGGTAACTCTTTTGTGTTTTCAGAATTGCAATTGAAAAGGATGTCCCTATTTTTCTTGGTCCTTTTTTTGGGATTGTTATACAATAGTATTTACTGTCAACCTGATGTGTTTGGTAGATTAGTCTATCTCCATGAGGAAATCCCACTCCAGAGAAAAGCAAAATCTTCTGTCAACCATTTCTTCTATAACCAAACGGGTTACTGCATTTTTATTCATCCTTTCTATTTTTCCCAGATCCACAGATCATAGATAAAATTTGATAACGAAAACCATTTTCATAGTTACCTGACAAAGCCAAGCTGAGGTTAGTTGGTTTCCTTGTCTTGGCACCAACCTTTGTCAATTAGGGGTACACCTTAGGGCACTTATTTAAGCTTCTTATTCACATATCAGTCCAAAAGCTTCAATGCTCTTGCATAACTATTGTACAGTTCAATTCCTCGTGCATGATAAATGTACTTTATTTTGCTTTGTCTATATTACTTCTGTTCTTCCAAGCTTAAGAAAAGCCCAATTTACATTTTAAGGTTGCAATGACTGGAGATGGAGTTAATGATGCACCTGCATTGAAGAAGGCAGACATCGGAATTGCCATGGGTACAGGAACTGCAGTTGCGAAGGTATATACATAGGGATCAATTTATTGCCACTTGTGTTTAGAAAAGGGGGAAAGTGTTCTGAGATAGTTGATAACACGGTAAATTTGAGATTCTTGCATTTCATTGCTTACCAGGAAGGACTGTTCTTTCTTTGACTTGATTCTCTCTTCCTTTCATCTCTCCCTCCCTCATTGCGTTGGATACACGCACACTTCTTCAATTTTGTGCATCACATTTTCTGGGTTTGGGTGGATGGTGGGGTTTTGAAGTTCCAAATTTGGTTGAATATAGGAGAGACTTGCTCCCCCAATTTAGTTAGTTGTGAATTGTCGGTTGTTTGCTTAGACAGAATTATCATCCTTTCTTCTCTACTACAGGGTTCAATATGTTTTTATTTGGATATTTTAAGATTTTTTATGGGAGGACTTCTCATACTCCACATGTAATTTGTATAAAAACTTTTTTAGACTTCGAAAGTCTGATTTGACGAGGTTAACAAATTGATCTCCTGACTGAATATCTTAGATTTACTACTCTTACCATCCCACGGGTCATCTGTCATGGTTGATTGTCCCTTATATAAACATTTATACTGCCCATGTTTCAGCTTCATTTGTAGTGTTAGGAAGAACTGAAACTTCTGTGCTTGCCAATAACATCAATCTGGAATCTTATAGAAGTATTGTCTACACTATTTCTCTTCAATGGTTTGCTTCTTATTATGCCCATGTTCTAACATGAGTTTGTTTCAATCACTTGTCACACAGCTTTGTAGTGGAAAAGTCATATTTCCAATTTGATTTCAATATATACACATGTATATTGAATTACTCTTTTTTTTTCCGATGTCCGAGCTTTCAGAGTGCTGCAGATATGGTTTTGGCAGATGACAATTTTGCCACAATCGTTGCAGTAAGACTTGAGCAGTTATTCTTAGTTTCATGATTTTCATTTGCTTGATGACACATTATGTTCTGCATTTTGGATTTTCTCTACTGTTGCTTTTGTCCCCCATTAGGCTGTTGCAGAGGGAAGGGCTATATACAATAATACGAAGCAATTCATCAGATACATGATCTCGTCAAATATTGGTGAAGTAGTTTGCATTTTCGTAGCCGCACTACTTGGTATCCCGGACACTCTTGTGCCTGTGAGTTAACTGATTTGCAACAATTAGTCCTTCTGTTTTGTTGTCAACAATTTATTTTTCCTTTTCTAATTTGACAGCCTTTTCTGGTTGGAAACTGGTTGCTTTCATCTTTATGTCTACAGAACCTGAATGAGAAATGAGAATGGGGGTTCACTGCTGTAAAATATGCAACTTTTTATGTACTCTAGAAATAAATATTTTATGCATTTTTACATCTTTGTACCTTCAGGTGTCAAGTTTATGAGGTTATTTATCAAATTTAAAAATCAATTCCCTGTCCGTATTTGTCTAATGATATCCAGTTCTCTTACAGGTCCAGTTGCTTTGGGTAAATTTGGTTACTGATGGTTTGCCTGCCACTGCTATTGGATTTAATAAACAAGACTCTGATGTCATGAAGGCTAAACCTCGCAAGGTACCGTGGAACTAATTTTATTTAATTATATATATATTTTTTAAGTCTCGATATTTTTATCATTTCCTTGTTGATAAGAACATAAATATCCTCCCACTTTTTTCGTAATTTACTATTTTGTTCGTGTTGGTTTTTGCATCATTATTGATGCTAAAGAGCTGTCCTAATTTATGTATAACTAGTGCTTTCACCTTGCGGATTACAAGAAGCATTAGTTGATGAGTGATGTCTTATTTGTGGATTCTCAGTCTGGAATGATGCATATTGCTTATTATATTATTCTGGTCCTAGGGTTTGTAAAACAGAAATGTATGGAACTCATGATGACTTATTTCAGATAACAGAACTTACTGGGATTATCTCAGATTATTTTATAATCAAATCTAAGCTGCTCAATAAAGATTATATAACAGTTAAAGGAACAATTATTCTCTCCTTATTTTTCTCATATTCTATTTATCTTTTGTTATGGGGGAATGAGTAGTTATTGCCGTAATGTTGCATGTGTAAAGTTTTCTGGATTCCGTGTAACTAAAAGTGAGTACAAGGACAAACTAAGCTTTGTTCCTGATAATTTATAGACATCCACAACACAGTTCGGTTCATTGCTTGATGTACTGAAAAATCCAAAGCAACTAGATCCCTACCGACGGCCGATGTTAGTTTTGGTCTATTTTTTCTACATGCTCTACTGGGATTCAATCTTATAAACGTGAGCCTCTTCAAATCTATGCAAAATATGTTCCAACTAGCAAAGTCATTTTTTCCTTATCTATCCTCAATTGCTGCCACCTCCGCTTAATTGGCGTATATTCTCTTATCTTAGTATGACCAACATCCATCATAACTTCCTCATTTTCCCTACGTTTATATTATGGACATTTTGTTCTTTTACAGCCCAACTCAATACTATAAAGTATAGCATGTTACTGTGCTGCATAAGCTATTAGCATGTCTAGTGACTGTTGTGCATAAGCATGGCTTATGCTTAACTCGCCTTTAACCGTATGGGAATCTTCACACGAGACACATCTCTATTTTATCCAATCTGCCGTAATTCTATACATCTCTTCAACCTAAATTCCTAAAACAATCACTTTTGGGAGCAACTGGAAAAAATGACATGAGGCAATTTCTTCATCCAATCATATGTAAAATTATATTCACTTGCTTCCTTGTTACTGCACTGGCTGAGTGTGCATATGATCACAATTGCTCCATCACTCATTTGTTGTCATTAACTTCAAGTTCCTTAAGGTTCTGGAAATTTGATTTACTTTTCCTTGAATTGCTTTAACCAGTTATTGATCTATGTTTGCTTTTTGTTCAATAGCCAAAAGATCAAGTTCTTGTTATCTAGTTTGTTGTTGAGTACAAATGTTTCTTGAGATATTTCTTGCATTAAAATAATTGTCTCGTTACTTCTAACCCTGTCTGAGTGGCAGGTTAATGAAGCAGTTGTCAGTGGTTGGCTGTTCTTTCGTTATTTAGTTATTGGAGGTACTAAGTTTAACAATTGTTTACTCACGTATATTGACCTTGGTCCTGAATTGTTCTGTTGTTGCCCAGTTTACAAAGCGTGAGGTTTTCATAATACATGTCAGCTTGAGGAAAAGCTTGAAATGATTACAATTTTTCGGAAATTGCATGTCTTTATTGGGCTGAATTGTCTTAATATGAAAGCATTCGGGTTGTGAAGTTGAGTGATTAAGCATAAATCAATTAATGCAAACTTCTTCGGTTAAACAATCTACAGATTTGTTTCATTTTCATGGTGGAGCCTAAAAAACACAGAGGGCTGTGATGGTGCTTTATTCAAAAAAAAAAAAAGGAAAGAAAAGATTTGCTTCATTTTCTGGTCATACTAAATTTTTTATCACTCTAAAGATGAATGCAAAGTCATTGGAAAAGCTGACACAGATTGTAGGAAACAGGAGAGAACAGTGTAGAATGGACGAAGTCTGAGACATTTCCGACTGATGTTTAGCTTAAATTCATTTCAGTGTTGGATCATCCCTCTCGTGTCTTAAACTTGATGCCATGCTTCATTGTAGTATACACAAGGGATTACAGGATCATCATAAAGTTTTTGTCCAAAGAATATATTGGTTGTTGATATTGAAATTACCAACTATTGAAACAGTAGAAGCGTGTTTTCCTTTTTGTACGTCAACTCATTATAGGTGCAATTTTGGTTAACGCAGTTTATGTTGGGATTGCTACTGTTGCGGGATTTGTGTGGTGGTTTGTTTACTACGACAATGGACCTAAACTGCCTTATGCGGAATTGGTAAGTGCTATGCCAATTTTGAAGATGTGAAAAAGTTCCTCCCCTCCATGCTCACAGTAAAATTTGACAAAATTCTTTCATGGAGAACTTTTCTCTTCTTCCAATTTTATATTCTACTGCGTGTATTTAATTTATTGAGATGGTTTTCCTTGAGGGCTTTTAGGTGGAGTTGGAGTTCTCTAATCCTGAATTAACAGATTAAGGGTGTGTTTGAGTCGCATTATTTTGGAAAAATGTATTCTGGAATAGTAGATTGATGGAGAATGTGTAGTTGAAAAATAAGGAAAAGTTATTGATGTGATGAAAAATATTATTTTATTGAAGAATGTGTGGTTGAAAATGAGTAGAAGAATGAAAATGAGAATATTAATGTGACTCAAACAGGGGCTTAATAGGCAAGATTGATTATTTTAAGAATCGAAACCGCTCATGAAATTTAAACATTTTGGATGGGTTTGAACCACATTATTTTGGAAGAATGTATTCTGGAATAGTAGATTGATGGAGAATGTGTAGTTGAAAAATAAGGAAAAGTTATTGATGTGATGAAAAATATTATTTTATTGAAGAATGTATGGTTGAAAATGAGTAGAAGAATGAAAATGAGAATATTAATGTGACTCAAACAGGGGCTTAATAGGCAACGTCTTCAATTGGAGAATTTGCTAATATGTCCATAAGAGAACAAGCAAACTGTGCCATTATATTTTTGGACTGTGATAACTTACTATGTCTGATCTATGGACTCTGCTTTTTCCTTCTGTATCTGATAAGATGTCAGATCTTTTAGAGTAGAATGGAGAACAGAAAATTATTTTCTTTTCCAAGTTTTAGGATTTGTGTCGAGGATTAGATTCTGCAATTCAATTGTTCTTAAAAGCTAATTACTTGGAAATAGAGGTCTGTCAGTTCGTCGTAAAAATTGTTGTCTTTTGTTGATAGGCTTCTTTAATTTTTGAACAACCCTTTCCATTAAGTGGAAATATAGTGGACACTGCCCTTGATCTTCACTCACTGATCGCTAATGTTTTTTAATCTAATAATTTCAGATGAATTTTGATAGTTGCACAACAAGGGAAACAAATTACCCATGCTCAGTGTTTAGTGATCGGCATCCATCCACTGTTGCAATGACGGTACTTGTTGTGGTTGAGATGTTCAATGCATTAAACAACCTCAGTGAGAATCAGTCCCTCTTGTGAGTGCTCAGTCTTATCTGAAACTTGATTGCTTGCTGAGCTTTTTCCCATTGCCCAAGCACATTCTATAGTTTTGAATGCACTTGTGCATTATTTAACATATTAACATTAATTTGTATGATTTTCACAATTTTTTCGCTTTGTATAATACCAAGTCAATTGAAGCTGGCTATTTGCAACAGGTTGTAACTTGACACACCATTTTACCTCTTATTTCCTGACTTCTGACTGATGTCCATCTCTTTTTAGTTTCATAATTATGTTCAGAAATAATAGGTTAATACCATTTCTTTTTTTTTACATCTGGAGTTGAAAAGAAAGAGAAAAACAAATAATTTACAAAGAGGCTCACCTTTTTTGGTAAATTTTTAGTGTCATTCCTCCTTGGAGTAATTTATGGCTCGTTGGTTCAATTGTCCTGACAATGCTGCTTCACGTGCTCATTCTGTATGTGCAACCATTATCTGTTCTTTTCTCTGTAAGTTGATTTTCTCTCTTCTTGCAATTTCGTCTTGATATTATTCAAGTGGTCTGGATAGCACCATCTTTTGTTTTGAATGTTGAATAATTTCTTGTTTATGTTTTTGTAGGTGACCCCATTAAGTTGGACTGAATGGACTGTTGTATTTTATCTTTCATTTCCTGTAAGTGCATGATTATTATATAGCTTCTAATTTTTTGTTATCTGCTAGTGAAGGACAGCCAATGTTTGATCATCAATAACCTATTCATTCTGTACACATTCCGTCAACCAAAACAAAAACTTCTGCGTTCATATGATTTTCAGTACATATGGTAAATCTATATGATATTTTCTATTCATCTTTTGAGTTCAGTCTTAATATGGAAGATTACAGTTAATTCAAAGAGCTTGCAACAATTATGGATAAAACAAGCTGCTGTGCACCAAGTAAATCAGAAGCTACAATTTAAAAGAAATCTATCTAGAAAAAAAAAAAAAGGTGGATGAGTAGAATGAGAGATACACTGATAGTATCATTTGATGCTTTGCATGCTAATTTCGCGAGTAAGAGTTTCTAATATCTACTTTTGACTTTGGATTTGAAGGGTGTAAAATGTAACATTAGTGTCTCCATGTATTTACTTTTATTTGAATTTAGGAGTAGAGTGCCAAGTAAAATGCACCAAAAAACCCACCTAGATAGTGCTTCTCTGTAGAGCTCAAATGCATGATATTCAAATCTCCTCTTCCCCTTATATATCCCACATGTGGGCATGCCCCCGTAAAGAGTTTTGTATCTGTCTTAAGTCCTTGGAATCAAACTGCTCTGCCTGTACTCAGAAGACTCGTCAATTTAATGCAGGTAATTATAATTGATGAGATACTGAAGTTCTTCTCGAGAAATTCTAGTGGTAATTCTTGTACTCTACAACCATTATATATTTGTGGAGTTCTATTTTCCGGTTTACATCTTTGGTGTTTCTGATTGGTGGAAGTTATTCTCCCCTCCCTACTGGTTGATTTACTTAACCCCCCCTCACCTGAACAATTTCAGGCATGAGACTCAATTACAGATTCAGGAGAGTGGATCTTCTACCGAAAAGAGAAGTGCGTGACAAGTAATACGAAGTCCTTCAGTTCTCGAAGGAAGGAGCTGAAGCCCGTTCAATGAGGAAATGCAGCATCAAAATCAGTATACAAGTGTAAAAATGAAAAAAAAAAAAAAAAAAAAAAAAAAAAAAAATCAGTATCCAGTTACAGTAGTCAGTTCATCATTCTGGGTGCAACAGATATTGGTCCATACGCTCCAGTTCAAATTCTGATCTACCAAAAATTTTGAGTCTGGCCTTTGTTGTAGAATGTAGATTATTTATCCCATTCATAGTTTTTCTAACTGGAGTTACTTTCTTGCTGCTGAAATTTGTCTTTTATGTTCTGAACGAAGATTGTACTGAACTCATTCAACAGCAACACTACAGAATTTTTACTGCTGCAACAATAAAATTAAAGATTTTTTCTTAATAAATTGGAGCCAGCTACATGAAATATTTATAACCACTATCTGGAATTTTTATTGCACTTTTAATCACTTTTGGGCCTATATCTCTGTAGGTTTGTTGTACACTAACTCTTATCATGCCGCCTGATGGAGCAACCTAACTTTTAGCTTGTGTATAGTAGATTGGTGAATAAGAGTCTGAACTCTATTTTTATTGAATGCATTTCAGAATAGATTGGTGAAGAATGTTTGATTAGAAAATAAGGAAAAGTTTTGGACTTACATGTAATATTATTTTATTAAAGAATGTAGTTGAAAAGAAGAGAAAAATGTATTTTCAAAATAATGGTCAAACCAGACTCAAGTGATAGCAATAATTTATTGCCCAACCAGTTAAACGAGTAGTGTCAAACTTTGATGCTGATGTGATGGAATAGGAGATTTCATATTATCTTGTATCATTTAAATCAAGATGCAGAAATCGAAAGTTGGATTTCAAGCTTAATCGTTGGTGGCGAATTTATTGTTGTTTGAGAAAGACTCCCGCGGCAAGGTTTAGCAGAGTCAGCAGCATTCTTTACTTTGTCAAGTCTGTCTCTTGCGTAGAAGAAACCAGAAAAAAAATTTGTCGCTTGACAAAACATTGATATGATATTTAGGTCAACCCTTGATATTATAGTCGTTGAGACTTGAAAGTACGTCTTCAATGAAAAATAGAGAGCAAAAAAACAATATTCATTGTGCTTTTTGATTCCAAGTACCTCAATTTTTGCATCTAGGAAGAGGACGAGTTCAAGTTATAGTGGAGATCTATCCATTTAAGTCAAGAATAAACAGGCATTATAATCAATTGTCAAACTGAAGATTTCTGTCCATCTAAGGCTCTTAAGTGCAAAAAAATGAAAGCTTTAGATCTAGATGCAACAAATTGAAGGTTAATACATACTTTACATATCAAATATCAAAGGGATCTCAGCATAATTTCTCTGGAGAGCTCTCTACTATGCTTGGTTTAAAGCATACCCAAAAATTTACAGGAACCACCGTTAAATGATAATCATGAGACATTTCCAGTGCCAGGGAGGATCGGATTCACAGCTAATTTATCCATCCATGGCAACAACATCCTCATTCCTCTTATTAGTCATCTGCTGCTTTCAACCTCTGCCATAATAGAAACTAATTAACAAGGTAACTAAGTTCAACATGCATGATCACTTAAAACCAACATTAGTAAATAAGGACAGCATTATTAAAGTTCAATCTTTAATTGACGTCACTTACATTAGCAAGTGAATAGGAATAATTTCATCATTTTCCTTTGTAAGGTGCTATATAAATAGAAATTCCTTCATCCCCAAGCTTCTTTTGTCCTTTCCTTTTCATTCCTTTTTCTTTCAGTTTCATTCCCCCTATCCATGCCTTTAAACATTTCCTCATTCCCTTTTCCGTCACCTTTACTTGCATACTACCAGTATTGGGTTCTTTTAATTATTTCTTTTGTGCACATGGGAGAAGAGTGACATTAGTTTAACATCAACACCTCTCTGGGAGGAGAAAAAAGGGGCAAGATTATGAACTAGTGAGTCAAGCTTTAGTGAAGCATACAACTTACTTTAACTGCATTGGAAGCATCGTTGGTCATACGTGAAAACATAGCTGAGTAGAGTTTTGTATCTCTTCTGTTGCTCTCTGCTAGAAGTTTTTTCAGATTCTTCTGGATTAACTTCACTTCCCTGAAATCACTCATCAAGATGGCATCACAAGACGCATAAATTTCACAAAAATACAATCTTATCCGATAGCTTGTGTATACCTGTTCAGAGGATTCACTTCTAAGGCCTTCTTAATGTCTAACTCAGCCAGGTGCAATTCACCAACCTCCATATAAGCTTGAACTCTCCGGTATAATGCTTTCACATTGCAGGACTCCACGTCTAGGACCTACCAACAATTAGGACTGACAATATTATGTCATTGAATTTCTGATACACGATGGCCACTAAACTTTGAAAGTGAGAAAAATTTAAGAAAAAAGGAAGAAGGAAAGGAATTATAACTCTTGACGTTCACTGAGTCTCAGTTCACTTCATGGTTTCAAACCATATTATCAGATATATATGAGATTGAAATTGGATGATATTATGACGATACTAGAATAATTACATGGAAATAACAAGCTACTAATTTTTAACTTTAATGAGGCAACGGGGTCACTCTAAGAGAGCGTCGCAAGAACACAGTTATATGTATATTGTTACCTTTGAACATAGATTAATTACTTCCTGAAAATCATTCAGCTTCAGATTACACGCTGCACCATTCAACCAGCACGACAATCTCAATGACTTGACTAGCTTTTGGTCATCGTCTGTGAAGACTCCATCTTCACTCACATACACAGCTGCCTGAGAGCAGTACAAAGAAAAACATGTACGTCAGAGAGACAGAAGATATAGCCATTCATATTTAATGTCAAAACGAATTATCTGACGTACCTTCTCATATTTCTTCCCAGCTCTTTGATACTTTCCAGTTCTGAAGAGTTGATTGCCTTCCTCTTTTTTCCTAACAGCTGCCTCGATTCTCTCAAGATTACTCATTTCCCAAGGAGCTTTTTCCTTTCCGTGAACATGGATTAAGACATAATTAGAACTCGAACACTTATAATATCCTAGTGGGCACAAGATCTAGTAAAAAGCTAGCAAAGACATCTTAAGAAACTACACTCTTGATATGGGGAAAAGAAATGCTAATTAACTCTCCCACATAAGGTTCTTATAAGCTTTTCATTTAGAAATTATAAAAATGAAGAGTATATCCAATAAATATAATATAAAAGAAACATAAATCACATCCAATATTTGGCAACATAAATACATAATGGATAAAGAGGAAAAAAGAGAACTGGAAAAAGGAGATACATGTCTTTTTGAGTAGCAAAAGATCGAAAATTGATAAATCTATCCTAACAGTAACCTGGATTCCAACTGCATTTACTCAACTCAAGCCAACAAAGTCTTATCCTTTACACGTATGGGGTCAGCTACATGGATCCTCTTCTTGCACTCTGCTCTATCAAGATGGGTAACACAAAAGTTCAACAATAAAGGCTCCACTCCTTTCATCTCATACCATGTGATTTTAGGCCACCCTCTTCCTAATTTTACCTTTAATATTAGTTCCACTGATTTCAACTGATATTGAGCTCACCTCATTCCAACTATATACATTGCACAAAAATAGAATGCATTTCTTTACTTCAAAGTTCTCAGAAATTATCAAAGACAGACTCGGAATCTTGGTCAGTGACTAATGAGAAAGATAATTTAGAATACTGAACTTTTGGCTATCCAAATAAGGTAATACCTTTAATGAATTTAGAAGTACTATTACAAACATATATTCAAGAGATCCTAATGGAGATAGAGATAAGATACACAAAGATATATATGGAAGTTAGTTAGGATTTTAAAATAAGATTTTGATTCAAAATACATTTATTTACATTGGGTTAGATTAGTTCAAGCTTTCGATAAGGTTTTAGTTTATTAGAAGTTTCTTATTTTAGTTTCTTTCAGTTTCTTGCTCTACAAAAAGAGGGCACTTGTTGGAGAGGCTGGTGGAGATGGAGGAGATTGCTTGACGCCAAAAATCACGGGTCAAGTGGTTGAAAGAGGGAGATAGATGTACCCAGTTTTTCCATAAGATAGCTAATTCCAATAGGCGTAACAATCTTATCTCTATGTTGGAGGTTAATGGGGTCACTTATGAGGATCCACATGATATCGGGAACCATATTGTGAGCTTTTATCAGTCCCTGTATAGTGAGCAGTTGCGTTGGAGGCCAGAGTTGGAGGGGCTTGACTTTTCTACTATTGATGTTGAGGATGCTATTCGGCTAGAAAGACCATTTGGGGAGGATGAAATTAAGGACGTAGTGTTTAGCATGAATGACGATAAGGCTCCAGGACCTGATGGATTCTCTTTCTCATTCTATAAGGGTTGTTGGGAAGTGGTGCGATTTGACATTATAGACGTCCTTATCTACTTCTATCAATGTGACAGATTCCTTCGTAGCGTCAATGCTACATTTATTGTGCTTTTTCCTAAGAAACCGGGTGCGACAGACATTAAGGATTTTCGTCCTATCAGCTTTGTGAGTGGGGTTTACAAGATCATTGCGAAAATTTTGGCGAATAGATTAAAGGAGGCACTGAGAAAGGTGGTGTCTAAATTTCAGAATGCTTTCGTCAAAGGGCATCAAATTTTGGATTCTGTACTTATAGCAAACGAATGCATTGACTCCAAGCTGCGATTGGGGGTTCCAGGAATG